>PVKS010018718.1:0-33260 GCA_004027875.1 Aplodontia rufa | reverse complement strand
CTGCTCATGTCTAGGTGCACCTGTGGCAGATTGCTCTCCTGTCTAGCTCAGGTGATTAAGAGCCAGCAGCTGGGGAGGGAAGGTTGTCAGGAAGCCTCGGCCCTTCCCTTTGTCCCTGCTCTCCTGCTGCCAGCCACATGGATGCTTCTGGCCCTGCCAGGCCTTTGCTGTGAGGAAGGCCACCTGCCCAGCTGGGTTCCTGTCCAAGCTGGTTGCTAGCTGCCTGCCAGGCAGCTGCGGATCTGGGGAGAGAATCACAAGGCACCCGGGCAGGCTGCCCTTTTGTTTCTGGAGTCAGCAGAGGAACTGGCCTCCTGCACATGGGATCCTCTGCCTGGGCTGGAGCAGACTTGGATCCGGAGGGCTCGGGGAGGAGCACAGATCCTTAGAGCACAGCCTGGTAACAAATGGCTTCCCCTACTCTAATTGGGTTAGTGAAATAATCAGCTGGACTCAAACCAAACAGGATAGGAGCTCCGCATTGTTGTTCCCGTGCCAGACAGTCGCCCTTCTCTGTGGGACAGGAAATAGCTGAGGCCTAGCGCCACTAATTCCATTTGGTTTGGGGGCTCTGCAGAGGGCATGGAGATAGACGGGTGTCCTTCCCTGCAGAGGTGCCCTAACCCAGCTGCCAGCCAATCCTAAGGTAGAAACCTTCAGTCTGCGTTTCTCAAAGGGGGTTGCTTTGAACCTGCGTAAGAGGTGTTCCCTGGGCTCCAGGCCTTAACTCCGCTTATCTGGAGTTTGGTTACCCAGCTTCCTGAGTGCCAGACACTTCACATTTACAGCAGTGTTTCTCCATTTCTCAGAGAGGACGCTGAAAGCCGGAATTCATGTGCCCAAGGTTAGCAAACATTGGAACTGAGATTCCAACCCAGAGCTGCCTGACTCCATCTCCTGGATCAAGCAGCTTCCCTGAAAGCCAAGGCTGTGGACAGTGTTTGGTGCAGGAAAAGTCATTCCTTTTTACTAAACATGAATTTTTTTTCTTTTTTGGAGGGCAGGGGATACTAGGGATTAAACCCAGGGGTGCTTTACCAATAAGTCACATCACCACCCCTTATTTTTTATTTTTTTTATTTTGAGACAGGGTCTTGCTAAGTTGCTTAGGGCCTCTCTAAGTTGTTGAGGTTGGCCTCAAACTTATGATCCTCCTGTCTCAGCCTTCCAAGTCCCTGGGATTACAGGTGTGCACCACTGCATCTGGTCTCTACACACACATTTACTTATTTATTTATTTTAAGAGAGAGGGATAGAGTGAGAGAGAGAAAGAATCAATTTTATTTAGTTTTGCCATTTCTCCAACACTTAGTTGTGTATGTGGTGCTGGGGTTTGAACCCGGGTCCTTGTGTATGCCAAGCAACCACTTTAACCGCTGAGCCACCGCTCCAACCCCATCAGCACACAGATTTTTGAACACCTGCCTCTATGCCTGCCACCTTTGGGCACTGGGCAAACAATGTGGGTGAAACACTTGGCCCAGGCTTTCTGGAGTGTGCATTTTAGTGCGGAGAGACACATAAATAATTAAAATCAGGGCCATGAAGAACAGTATGCTGGAGAGAGAAGGGCAACCTGATTTGGGATGATGGGTCGGTCAGGGAAGGCCTCTCTTAGGAAGTGACATTGAAACCACTGTTTGAGGTGCTGGTGTAAACAGGGAGGAAGAGCAGCCCGATGGCTCTCACTCTCACCATCCTGCCCGTGAGGTGAGCCTTTTCTAGAAAGTCTCACCTGCTCGCTGCATCTGGACAGGTGTTGCCTGCCTGTTCTGACAGTCCATAACATTTTCTTTTATGCATCAGTGGCTTCCTTTGAGAATCTGCTGAAGGCACAATGCATGTTTTTCCCAGAAAAGTGATTAGAGGACAGACCCCAGGTGTGTGCCACGCGGAGCCCTCTCCTCCCACTTGGCACAAAGGGAGATCAGGAATGTGCCAAGCTTGTCTGAGTGCGATGGGAAGTCAGGATGTTGCATTATCTGGCTTGTGTTTTAGGGCTGTGAACTCCCCTGATGGGTGGTAGCATGGTCCAGCCAAAGGTCACTTGGCAGACACTGATTTCCAGCAGCTGTGGCCTGCCAGACACCAAGTGTCTGATTGTGGTTGCTTCTCCTGTGAGCCTGAACTTAGAGCCCTGTGCTTAGAGGAAATACCCAAGCAGCCGCATGCTGGTGGGGGTGCTGGAGGCGGGAGCTTTGGGAGGAAGCTGCAGCCCATAGTAGCTGCTGCTGCTGCTGCTGCTGCTGCTGCTGCTCTCTGGCCTCCGCTCAGGAGGAGGCTGGCTCAGAGGTCTTCAGCAAGGCTGTTCTGACCAGGCCCAGGCCCTGTGTAAACCCTCCCAGGGCCCCCATGCCCTCTTGGCAAGATCTTAGCAGGGCATTGAAAGCCAGGGCCCTGCCCACCTCTCTAGCCTTGCTGGTCTGGATACACGCTGCCTGCCTGGCTGTCCCACCTGCTCCAGTTTCCCCAGATGATCACCTGTGTGACTATGCAGATGCCGTGTCTCCTGCTGGGCACACTTCCCTGCCTGCATCTTCACAGGTAGTTCCTAGATGTCCTTTCAAAACGTGGCTCCATTTCGCCTCTTCGAAGTCCCCTCCAGGCCCAAAACCATCTATACCCACCTCTGCAATTCACCGTCTCTTCTTTTTCCCTCCCTCCCTTCATTCCATCAGCAGTTATGGGCACTGGGAAGCTGGCAACATAATGATAAGCAAAAATCAGACCTGGAGTGTGGACCCAAAGAATTGGAACATAAATCCATCAGATGGGGAATGGAGGTGTAGCTCAGTGGTAGAGCACTTGCCTGGCAGACATGAGGCTCTCAGCTCCATTCCCAGCATCCCCGCCACAGTTGGGTGAAGATGAAGGGCACACATACGGATGGTGGGGTCTTTCCTTAAAGAAGTTAAGCTGGGGATAAAATGAAATGTTTATAGGGCTGGAGCAGTGGCTCTGTGGTTACGGTGCTTGCCCGGCATGGACAAGTACACGGGTTCAAACCCCAGCACCCACGTACACAACTAAGTGTCAGGGCAATGAAAGCCGTGTGAAAAACTCAATAAAAATGGACTCTCTGTTTCTCTTTCTCTCACTCTCCTTGTCTTTTAAAAAAATAAAATAAAATGTTTATAAAAAATAAAATGTTGGAGGAAAGGATACGTCAAAAATTCTAGCCTCAGATCTGTTTCTAGTTCAGTGAAGCCTGGGGGTTAAGGGACTTTCTTAAACTCAGTTTCTTCACATAAAAGAGAGAGGAAGTATTTTATTCTGGCTCTGAGCACCTTCCAGGAGCAAAGCCTTAGGCTTGTGAGGAAGAGTCCTGGAGTCTGGGGACAGGCCAGAGAGGAGCCAGTGTGAAATCTCTGCCCGAGCTCTGCTTGCTCAAGGCAGGCATCTCCCTCCCACAGGTGGGGGCTCCCCTCCCGTTGCTCACTGCCACCTCTCTCTTCCTGGGGCTCCGTGAGCGGGGTGGTGTGTCCATCTTGTTTTTGTAATAACCGCTTTCTTGGGACCTAATCGTTCACTTACCATAAAATCTTCCTTTACGACTAGCTTCTTCCCAGGCTTCCTCCCTGTGTGACCTATGCACCGTTCCACCCCAGGCTCCACGACACTTTGTGAATCCGTGGGTAGACGTTTGGGCTGTTTGCGCGTGGGGACTCCTGTGAATAATGCCAGGGGAGTATTCATGTTCAAGTTCTTGTGCAGCCATCTAGTTCGCTTCTCTTAGGTATAAATTATGCAAGGATTGGAATTGCTAGGTCCCCATGGTAACTCTCTGCTTAAAATTTTGAGGACTGGGAGCTGGAGTGGTGGCTCGGCGGTTGCCGGGCATGCGCAAGTACACGGGTTCAAACCCCAGCACCCATGTACGCAGCTAAGTATCAGAGCAACGAAAACCATGTGAAAAACTCAATCAAAATTGATTTTCCATGCCTTCGTCTCTCACTGTCCTTCTCTCTTTAAAAAAAAAAAAAAAAAATTTTTTTTTTGCGGACTGGCAGACTTTCCCACGGTGACTGTGCCCCTTTACTTTCCCACCTGTGGGGCTCCTGTTTGCCCGTATTCTCACCAGTGCTTCTTTGTATTACAATTTTTTTTTTATAATACTCATCCCACTATTAGAAAGTGAGGTAGCATCTTGTTTTGGTGTTGCTTTCCCTAATTCCTAGTAATGTTGAGCATCCTTTCATGTGATTATTGGGTTTTATTTGTTTTTTTGTTTTATTTTGTTTTGTTTTTCAGTGCTAGGGATGGAACCCAGGGCCTTGCACAGGCCAAGCAAGCTGTCTATGACAGAATCACATCTCCCACCCCACGTTTTTACTTTTGAAATCCAACTTATGTATTTTTCTCTTGTTTCAGTTTTTGGTATCCTATCTAAGATCGTGAAGATTTTCTCCTGTTTTCTTCTAAGAGTTTTATAGCTTAGCAGGGCACAGTGTGGCACATGCCTGTAATCCCAGTGACTTTGGAAGCAAGAGGATCACAAGTTCAAAGTCAGCCTCAGCCTCTTAGCAAGACCCTGTCTCAAAATAAAAAAATGAAAATAGGCTGAGGATGGATGCTCAGTGGTTAAGCGCCTCTGGGGTCAGTCCCTCTTATTAAAAAAAAAAAAGAAGAAGAAAAAAGAAAAAAGTTTATAAAAGTTTAAATGCTACATTTAGGTCTGTGTCTCCCTTATTCCAGATGCATCTCCCGTGCCTAGAATAATGCCTCATGTTTGTAAGGCACTTGATTCTCACTGAGTCAAATGAATGAATTTCTGTACTGAATGGGTGAACACACACCTCTTTCTAGTCCTAGTTAATAGAGTAAAGGATTGAGAGAGGTGTTATATAGGGTTGGGGATGTGGCTCAGTGGTAGAGCACTTGCCTAGCATGTGCAGGGCCCTGTGTTCAATCCCCAGCTCCACAGGAGAAAGGAGGACAGAAGGAAGGGGACACCAAGTCATTTTAATGTCATCCCCCATGAACCTGCCATTTCTACCAACTTCTTTCCAATTTTCCTTCAGTTTTGCTTCTCTTTAGTTTTCCTATTTGACAAAACACTGCTAAGATATTTCCTAAACAAAGTGTCTAATCTGCTTGATTAAATGTTAAAGATTTGTCATAAAAATCTTTGTTGTTTCGTGGCTGGAGTGGTGTCTCAACCGTTGGTGCCCTTGCCTGGCATGTGTGAGGACCCAGGTTCGAACCCCAGCACCAGGTACCCAACGAAGTGGAAACAAAGGGGAAACAAAGCCCACGTGAAAAAAAATAAATAAAATTGATTCTCTCTTTTTCTTCCTCTCTCTCTCTTAAAAAAAAAAAAAAACAAGAAAGAAAGAAAAGAAAATTTTTGTTGTTTTGATGTTTCTTTGGCTGGCTCTTTTTGTGTTAGACTTGTAAATTCAGATAACTTTGTGGTATACTAATTGCAAAGCAGAAGGCCCCTCCTGGAACATTGTATGGAACTTACTTTTAGAATAAAGTGTGTGTGTGTAGAGAGAAGAAGGCAGAATGTCAACAATTAGTGAATCAAAGCTAAGGCTAGCCCTGCACGGTGGTGCACACCTGTAATCCCAGCGGCTCGGGCAGCTAAGACAGGAGGATCTCAAGTTCAAAGCCATCCTCAGCAACTTAGTGACATCTTGTATCAAAATTAAAAAAAAAAAAGGGCTGGGGATGTGGCTCAGTGGTTAAGCACCCCTGGGTTTAATTCCTGGTACCAAAAAAATAAAAACTAGGGGCTGGAGCGGTGGCTCAGCAGTTTCGGCGCTTGCCTGGTGAGCACGAGGACCTGAGTTCAAACCCCAGCACCACGTACATAACTAAGTGTTAGAGCAACTAAGGCCATGTGAAAAACTAAATAAAGTTGTTTCTCTCTTTCTCTGTCTCTCTCACTGTCCCTCTCTCTTTAAAAAAAATAAAAAAATAAAAAAATAAAAACTAGTGAAGGCTCCTTGGGAGCTCCTTGTACTGTTATTTCAACAGCTCCTTTTAGGTTTTGCTGTTGCTTGTTTTCAAGGATCCTGCTCGCAGAAGGAATGAGCCATGGACCGAGACAGGTTATTGGACATTTTGCATGTATTTTTTCATTTAATCTTCAGCTATTGAGGAGGAATCAAAAAGGGAAGGCAGGTGACCAGAGTCTTAGGACTTGGCTGAGCAGTGGAACCAAATCCAGGCGCCGGTGTCTGGCTTCAAGGCCGTCATTCTTGCCTGGCCTGCGAGTCACCTACAGCAAAGCCTTCCCTGGGAATGGCTGGCTTCCTCCGTCATCTTGTGGTCTCATAGGCTCAGCGTGTCCTAAGGGAGGGCGGAAGGGACACTGTCAGTGGTTCCGGGACAGAGGGGCTGCCAGCCTGAGACGTGGGGCAGAAGGAACAAGGGAGTGGAGGGAAGCAGGCTGGCCCAGAGCGCTCTGTCCTGGGACATCCGAGGTTCTCAGGAGGCCACCCTGACCCCCACCTGTCCCACCTGTCCTCTAGGAACTAAAGCTGCCCGCCTTCCGAGCCCACTCCCCGCTCCTGAAGAGCCGCCGGTTCTTCGTGGACATCTTGACCCTGCTGAGCAGCCACTGCCAGCTGTGCCCTGCAGCCCGGCACCTGGCCATCTACCTGCTGGACCACTTCACGGATCGCTACAACATCACCACCTCCAGGCAGCTGTACGCCGTGGCCGTCTCCTGCCTCCTGCTTGCAAGTAAGTGGAAACCGGCCTCCTCCTCGGCCACCTCCACTCCTCGGCAAGCCCTGCCACTCCTGCGACATGTAATACACGCCAGTGGTCTTCACGCGTCTTCTGTGTCCATCCTTGTCTAGGTGTGAACGATGGGAATAATCGTCAACGTTTTCTAGCCGCTGCACTAACCATACCAAACTAAGTGACAAGGGTTTGCATCTTGGTCTTAATGAATACACACAGAGACCCTAGGAGACGGTCTTAGCACCCCACTTTACCAAGGCCCAGCAATGCTAAGGAACTTGCTTTGGGTTGCCCCCTCATACAGGCTCGGCAAGATTCAAAGCCAGAACCGCAGGATGTCAGAATTGCGCTCTGAACCTCATGGCTCCTGTTTCTCCATATGGGGCTCTGAACGTGCTGAGAGGGAACCCCAGCAACCAGCGTTCTGTCAGGTGTTCTGCTTGGGGCTGGAGCAGTGGCTCAGCCCTTACAACGCATGCCTGGCATGCAAGAGTACGCGAGTTCAAACCCCAGCACCACGTACACAACAAAGTGTCTGAGCAACGAAAGCCACATGAAAAACTAAATAAAATTGATTCTCTCTTTCTCTCTCACTAACCCTCTCTCTCTTAAAAAAAAAAAAGTGACTTCTATAATTCCAGCAGCTCAGGAGGTGGAGGCAGGAGGAGTGCAAGTTCAAGGACAGCCTCAGCAACTTAGCAAGGCCCTAAGCAACTTAGACCCTGTCTCAAAATAAAAAAAATAAAACGGGCTGGGGATGTAGCTCAGGGGTTAAGCATCCCTGGGTTCAATCCCCTGAAAACAACAACAAAAAAGTAACTGCTTGATCCGGACCTAACAGGACCTGTTGTGTGGTCACCAGGCCTGAGCACGGCCCTCTTGGGATTTGCACCTTCCAGAGAGGCCACACTGAAAACACAGCGTGGCTTTGACCATCTGTCTGCCTTCGGAGGGATTGCTATGTTAATATGCTGGTGCTTGAATGATATCCTGAGAACACAGGTCTGCCATGCCACCTGCCACTTAAAATCACCCCGTGGTTACCAAGAGTGTTAGGATAAAGACCACTCCTCAGGTTCTGGCTTCTCTATCTTCCTCCTCACTGATGGGTTCCAGCCCGCTGACCAAGCCCCGTTCTGTCGTAGAACCTTGCCCACGCTTTCCTCTCTGCCTGGGTTGTTTCTCATTCCCTGCACCCATCTGGTCCTGGTGAAATGTCGCCCAGGCCCCGCGTCCCTGTGGAAGCCTTTCCCCACTAACCTGCACTCGTTGTGTCTGCTTACAGACCCACAGCCTCGGGCGCTCTCAATAACATCCACCACCCGCCCTAGCCTGTGAGTTCCAGAGCTTGGCACATAGTAAGACCTCATTGAATTGTATGCAGAAATAAATGAAATGTGTGGCTCCTTTCAAACTGGGGGTCCTCACTTCGCTAGGTTGCCCTTAAGATGGAGCCTTGGAGTGCCCCAAAGACCTTGGGCTCTCAGTAGCCGATCATGTGAACATGTTTCTTTTTCATTGCATATTTTATCCTTAAAAAAATTTTTTTTAAGACAGAGGAGGGGGGTTGGGGATTTAGCTCAGTGGCAGAGCGCTTGCCTAGCACGCGCAAGGCCCTAAGTTCAGTCCTCAGCCCTGAAAAGAAAGAGATAGAGAGAGAGGAGGGACAGTGAGAGAAAGAGAGAGAGAAAGACAGAATCAATTTTATTTTTTAGTTTTTCATGGACTGTCGTTGCTCGGACACTTAGTTGTGTACGAGGTGCTGGGGTTTGAACCTGCATACTCACACATGCAAGGCAAGCGCTGTAACCGCTGAGCCACCGCTCCAGCCCTTAGCCTTCAGATTTAATCAGGTGTTCATTCTCCTTCACAATGTTTTTGCATTTTATTGCAGCTGATACTGTAGGAGAACGGTGCCCCTTCCCTGCCCTGGCTTCGTCTATCCCTGGCCCACTGCCATGGACCCCCGCAGGCACCACCACCTAGCTGGAGAAGTGGCTTTAGAGTTTTCCAGTCCCAACTTGCCTTCCTCCCCGGGACCTTCCACCCGCTGCTGGTTATAATCCCTTTGGCTGCTTTAGATTTAACGCCCCACAATTTGTGATTTTTCTCTCCCGGGGAAATCTGCAAATCTGCACCTCGGCCTTTGGCCTGCTGCTGTCTGTGATCTGAGACTTGCTGGGGGCAGGGGACTTTTTGCATGGGGGACTTACATTTCCCTAGCAGACTGGGGAGCTGGGATATGAGGCACACACTGGAGACTCCTTTGTGCCCTGGTGGTGGAGGGGGCCCTTCAGATGGGAAGGCAGATGCCCCACCCACATGTCTGCAGGCGGCAGCCAGCCTGGGTGGGTGGCAGGACACCTGCCATATGCTCCGGAGGCCCCAGGAAAGAAAAGTTTCCATGGCAGCCTGAAATCCTATTCACTCCTCAGTCCGCTCCCCAGGAAGATGTCTGCCACAGGGAGTCACCTTGCCTCAGGAAGTTTGGAGTGGTGCTAATTTGGTCCCAAATTATTCTGAGATAAGAGAGCTAGATTCTTGCTCCCACCTGTCAGTCTTCAGGATCTTAAAGCTGCTTCCAGATAAGGGCCTTTGCACAAATGGGACTTTCTCACCTGCACACAGCCTCTGGAGCACCCATAAAATGGGGATTAGGCAGGGATCCTTGATGCAGGCCCACAGAAGGGAATGGAAAGGAGACCCTCCACAGAGGTGGTGTGGCAGAGCCATCCCTTGGTCTCTGTGATGAATTAATGGCACCTCCTACTTTAAGACAGGACAAAATTGTAATATAAGGGGCTGGAGCGGTGGCTCAGCAGTACAGTGCTTGCCTGGCACTGCATGGGTTCATACCCCAGCACCACGTACTCAACCTAGTGTTGGAGCAATGAAAACCACGTGAAAAACCAAATAAAATTGATTCTCTCTCTCTCTCTCTCACTCACTGTCCCTCTCTCAAAAAAATAAAAATAAAAAATTTAAAAATCGTAATATAAAAATAGTACAGATATAAACATACTTTGTATCTTCATCTCTTACATCACCCCTCCCCTACTGTCTTTTTGTTGTTCTTGGTGTTAATTAAAAGGATAATTTGAGGACTGGGGGTGTGACTAGCATGTGCAAGGTCCTGGGTTCAGTCCCTAGCACCGCAAAGGAAAAGGCTAATTGGACAACCCGGACACCCCACAATCTGCCATGAGTCAGCTTTGACGGCAGGACACAATGGTGCGCCACTGTAATCCCAACAACTCAGGAGGCTGAGGCAGGAGGATCCCAAGTTCAAGACCAGCCTCGGCTGCAGAGCGAGACCCTGTCTCAAAATATAAAATAACAAGGGCTGGGGGTGTGGCTCAGGGGTAGAGTGCTTGCCTAGCGTGCCTGAGGCCCTGGGTTCCATCCCCAGCACCAAAAAAAAAATTAATGGGCCTCACAGCCACAGCTGACACTTCATCACCCAGTGGCCCCTTTCTACATGCCAGGTACTTGTCACACGTCACTGAATCCTCACTGCCCGTCTATGTGGTCACGCTGTGTCATCTGCCTAATTTTGAGGTCCAGAGAGGCGGGGTAACTTGGTCAAGGTCGTTCAGCTTAATGTTCTGCTGTGACATAAAATTCATCATTTAAGCCTTTTTGAAGCATCCAGTTCAGTGGCATTTAGGACATTCACACTGTGGCCATTCCTGTGTGGCTTCCTTCACCTTGCATGGTGTTTTCAAGGTTCATCCCTGTTGTAATATCTGTCAGTACTTCCCTTTTTAAGGCTCAGTAATATTCCATTGTCTCTACCACAGTTATCTGTTGATCGATATTTGGGTCGTTTCCACCTTTGGGCTACAGTGACTAGTGCTTCTGTGACCATTTGGGTACCAGGTGTATTTGAACACTTGTTTAGGTTTTTGGCTACACAGCTAACTGCTCACTTGTAGGTCATATGTTAACTCCACGCTGAGCTTTTTGGAAGAACTTGTAGTACGTATTTTAAAAACTCAAAAGCTATGGAAGTACCTAGCGTAAGAAAGTAGTTTCCATCCTGTACTCACAGTCCCGCCCCCACAGTTCGTGTGTCCCCGCAGACCTCGAGTGCTCAGGGTTTGCATCATGAGGGGAAATGCCTTGTGGGTTAGACCCATGTGAAGCCCCAGTGAACGCAACTACCACATTCCCTCTCTTCTTCCTTTTCCATCCTTTCCCCCACCTCGTCTCAGTTCCGTCACGCCCTGTCTTTGCCAGCTTGTGCTTTCTCTCGTCGTCTCTCACCTCTCGTCCGCCCGCTCCCTAGGAACAGTCTCTTATGCTGAGTTGTTAGCTCTGGACCGGAGCAGTCTGTCTGGATCCTGGCTGATGGCTTCTGGGCTGAAATTCAGTGCCAGGTGGGGGTTACAGGTCCATCTCTTTCCTGGGGTAAAGTTCTGACTTCCGGTTTTTGCAGGTGAGGCTGAGTCCTCTTTTAAAGAGAGAAGGACAGTGAGAGAGAGAGAGACAGAGAGAATCAATTTTTATTGAGTTTTTCATGTGGCCTTCGTTGCTCCGACACTCAGTTGTGTACGTGGGTGCTGGGGTTTGAACCCATGTATTTGCACATGCCAGGCAAGCGCCGTAACTGCCGAGCCACCGCTCCAGCCCCCTGAGTCCTCTTTTGGCCTTCATCTGGGTCCCCATCCTCCTCCCCAGGAGAGAGAAGAGTCAGGCAGGTGGTTGGTCACGTGACCTCTCTGCCAGGAAATAACCCCTCTCTGGACCCTGGTCCTCCTGCCCGACAGGATCCCTTGTCCCAGAGAGTCTGTTAGGCTGTGCTGAACTAACCTGTGGAGGCCCATCTCCTAGCTATAGATTTGTTAAATTAGAAATGGTAGGCTTGCCAGGCATGGTGGTGCACGCCTGTAATCCCAGTGGCTCAGGAGCCTGAGGCAGGAGGATCACAAGTTCAAGGCCAACCTTAGTAACTTAGTGGGACCCTGTCTCAAAAAAAAGAAAAAGAATTGGCTGAGGATTGTGACTTAGAGGTTAAGAACCCCTGGTTCCATTCCTGGGACCCCCCCCTCAAAAAAAATTATATGCTCAAGAATAAAAAGTAATCTGTTTCCCATCCCACAGTACAGAGATAACCTCTGGGAACAGTTTCTGTTTCTTCCAAAATTAATCTATTTTTCTAGAAATGTTCTGGGCCTGTACCAACATAATAGTCACTCCTCTGTATTTGCAAATTTGCTTACTTAATAAAATAAAAAAAAATTTTTTTAGGTGCTAGAGATGGAAACAGGGCCTCACTCTCACCAGGTAAATGGTATACCACTGAGCTGCACTCCCAGCCCCTCTCTAAAAATATATATATATTATTATTATTTTTTAGAGAAAGAGAGAATCAATTTGATTTATTTGTTAATTTATTATTCTGGCCCCTGTTTCTCCAACACTTAGTCGTGTATGTGGTGCTGGGGTTCGAATCCAGGTCCTTGCACATGTCAAGCAAGCCCTCCAACCGCTGAGCCACAGCTCCAGCCCCTCGTTAATTTATTTATTTATTTTTAAACCCAGAATCAGTGGCAGTGCTCTTGCGGTTGGTTTCGGACACGGGCAGAGCAGCGAAATTTGGAGTTGCCCTAGATGGGTCTTCTCCAGCCAAGATGGAACAAGGCTCGGCTTTGCTGCTTGTTTTAGCTCTCATATTTAAACCAGTGTCCTTCTTGTGTTCTGTTCAGTGCCGTTTCCCTCAGTTTAGTTATTTTGGTCTACGGTTTTCTATTTCACGTGATGTCCAAGCATCCAGCTGGAGTGCTGTCTAGAGTCCCAGGCTCAAGAAGGCTTTGATGTGCCTTGTAGATGGATAAGCTTTGCTCAGGCATGAGCTGCAGTGCTTTTTGCCTTGAATTCAATGCTAATAAACCAACAGCAGGATATATTTAACAGAAAAGGACAAAGCAGAGTTATATATTGCTCCGTTGATAAAATGTTGCCATCAGATGCTCACGGGGACCTCACCCTGTGTCTTCCCCTGAGAGCAGGGAGTAGGATCAGTGTTCGCTAACCTGTGTGTGGTTCAAGGTGAGTTTATAGACTGGAACCACCATGCACAACAAGAATCATTCGTATAAATGCGTGTAAGTGGGTTAGTAGTGAAGGTGCTTTTTTATTTCTTTATTTACTTATTTATTTTGATTCTAGGGATTGTTAAGAGCCAGGGACTTGGGGCTGGAGCGGTGGCTCAGCAGTTAGGGTGCTTGCCTGACATGTGCAAGTACTGGGTTCAAACCCCAGCACCACATACACAACTAAGTGTTAGAGCAACGAAAGCTACGT
The DNA here is from genome assembly GCA_004027875.1 of Aplodontia rufa. NCBI lineage: Eukaryota > Metazoa > Chordata > Mammalia > Rodentia > Aplodontiidae > Aplodontia > Aplodontia rufa. The sequence goes on along the minus strand of PVKS010018718.1, from coordinate 20,258 downwards.
GAAAAACTAAATAAAATTGATTCTCTCTGTCATTCTCTCTCTCTCTCACTGTCTTTCTCTCTTTAAAAAAGAGCCAGGGAATATGGTATAACGTCATACAACCTAAGGCATTTGTAGAGATGTATTGGGAAGTGGGGGGGGGAGGATAAGGGTGGGTAATTGGGGGTGTCTTGGGGTAAATCTAATTTGCAGAATTTATATATATATTATATTATTTCATTAGAAACTTTTTTGATTGTTCAACAAATAAATTTCCATAAAAAATAAGATAAAAGAAAAAACAGCCAGGGACTCTTAACAATTGAGCCACATCCCCAGCACCCCTTCCCTGCTTTTTTTATCCCCCCTACATTTTGAGACAGGATCTTGCTAAGTTACCTAGAGCCATACTAAGATGCTGAGGCTGGCTTTGAACTTCGATCCTCCTGCCTTAGCCTCCTGAGCTGCTGGAAATATAGACATGTGCCACTCTGCCTGACCCCTGCTTTTTTTTTTTTTAATTAATAGTACATCTGGGAGCCTCCTTCGCTGTCAGCCCATGTGAATGTGCATCACTCGTGAGCTGCAGAGTCCCCCATTTTGTAAACACCATCACCTGTTTAATGGTTTTAAACCTTTATGTTGCCGTCCTCTTTTTTCCCTGCTACCCACAATGTGACAGCGCTGTGCTTCTCCCTGTGTGTCTGCACACTTACCTGAGTCTGTGGGTGGGAGGTACTTGCAGGGGTGAGAGTGCTTCCCTAAGAGCGTGTGCACTTGGGACTTGGGTGGTAGTGCTTGCTTGCCTTGCAGACATTTTAACTGGAGAGCGAAAGGATCCCTTTATTTATATTGAACTGAACTCGGTGGGGAGACTCTGCAACCACTTTGCTAAACTGTCAAAAAACGAGTGACCCTAGCGGTCACCAAGGTCCACTGGTGGCTTGCCCTCTGTGCTTGCAGTGGTGAGCACATTTGCATTCTGCACGCGTGCCTTGCCCTGTCCACCATGCACAGACTAGGAGTGGTTCCCGGACCAATTGCGTTTAGGGCTCCCTAAGCCAGAAATCAATATTAATCTCATCTCTCAGAGCAGAAACCAATCAAAACTGTTGCCTGCCAGGTGCTTGCATGGGGCCTCTGGCATTCTAGGAGAGCCCTTTCTCCCAGGAAACCATTTCCACTCCCCTTGCCCCCACCACGTATCCCACACCTCCCTCCAGCCCCGCTGCACCCCAAATCCTGCTTTGATTACTTGGCAGCCATCGCTTCTACAGAGCTACTACTTTGACAGCTAAGCAGGGGGCAGGATGGGATCACCCTGCTGGAGATTTTGTTGAAGATTTTGGAAACTTGAAAGCAGTCTTAATCCCTCCTGGTAGACAAGGATGAACTATTGCGCTGCTTCCTGCCTGGGGAAGTAAGTTTAGCAGCTGAAACCAGGAATGCTCCACATGTCTCCCGGTTCAAAGTGTAGGCAGCAGAGGCCAAAGAAGAGGCTTTACCAGGTGATCTTTTTTCAGGGGTGTATTTAAGACAAAGCCTGAAATTTCTTGCCAGAATTAAAACCAAATCTGCCAAGAAACAGCAGTCCCCATTCAGGGGATGGATACTGGCTTAGCTCCTTCTTGCTGGCACAAGTGGCTAGGAGTGGCTGCATTTCCTCCCTGCCTAGAGAGCATTTGTTTTTGTTTTTTTGTGTTTTTTTAAATTTTTTATTTAATTTTTTATATGGCTTTCATTGCTCCAAGACCTCGTTGTGTACATGGTGCTGGGGTTTGAACTAGAGTACTTGTGCATGCCGGGCAAGTGCCGTAACCGCTGAGCCGCTATTCCAGCCTTAGGAGAGCATTTGTAAATGGTTAAACATTTCAGGAAGCAGGGTGGGTCTGTTTGATGTGTGCACTTCATGTGACAGTTCCACACACACCCTTGGAAAAAACTGCTACAGCACCAGTGGCGCCTCTTCTAATCAGTGGCCTTTGGCTGGGGGCTACGCGGCACAGAGCATGCCGGGAAGGGTGGTCTGTCTAATGAGGGCCACACGGAGCAGAGCAGATCCCTGAAGAGCACGAATGTTACAGCACAGTGAGCTGAGGACATGGTGATTTTCCATTTCCTGTTCCCATCTCTTGCAGACTGGCAGGCTTAGAGCTATTTCGGGGGAGGGATTCTGCGTGAACTGCCTAACAGACAGCTGGCTGGGCCGGAAACCCTTATATTGTACTATTTGTCTTAGCAAGTCTAGCACCCAGACCTGCTTGTTCCGGACCTGGGGCTCTGGGCTTTGAGTGTTTATGGGATTTTTATTTTCTTTTGTCTTGTTTTTTTGTTTTTGCAGGGGGATTGGATTTTAAAATCGCATGGGTTAATGGAGCATGCAGTGTTCAGGAGCGCACCCCTAACTTCACACAGATCAATCATTCCAAAAGCATTATTTATTTATTTATTTGTAAGAGAGAGAGGGACAGCGAGAGAGAAAGAGTGGGACAGAGAATCCATTTTATTTAGTTTTTCACGTGGCTCTCGTTGCTCGGACGCCTCGTTGGGTATGGTGCTGGGGTTCGAATTCACTTTCTGGCACACAGGCCAGGCAGCACCGTAACCGCCGAGCCACCGCGTCAACCCCCAAAAAGCGTTTTCGAACCTCTCCTAGAGACACTGTCAGCTCAGGGTAAGTGGTGGTGAGTGGAAGGAATGTCCACAGCCCCTGTCCATTACCCATGGATGTACCTACTGTGCGCTCAGCCTGTGCTAGGCGTTGGTGTGGCAGTGGGGGATGAAATCAGTGGGGCCTCCGTCTTCAGATTTCTTAAGGTCTGGACTGATCTCTTGAAGACCCATCCTCAAGCCTGGCATTTCCAACAGGTAATGACATTTTGTACCTTAAGGGACAGTATGTATTGCCCCATTCTCCTGGTTTTGTTTTTTGTTTGTTTTCGTACCAGGGATTGAACACAGGGGTGCTTAATCACTGAGCCACAATCCCCAGTCCTTCTTTTTTTATTTTCAGACTGGGTCTCACTAAGCTGCTGAGGCTGACTTTGAACTCGAGATCCTCCTGCCTCAGCCTCTGAAGTTGCTGGGATTACAGGCTGTGCCACTGCTCCTCTGTTTTGTTTTTGTTTTGGGTCCTGGGGACTGAACCCAGCGCCTTACACACACTAAGCATAGGATCTCCACCCGCTGGGCTGGTTACGGTGCTTGTGCGAGGATGTGGGTTCGAACCCCAGCACCACATACACAACAAAGTGTGGGAGCAAGGAAAGCCACATGAAAAACTAAATAAAATTGGTTCTCTTTTTCTCTCTCTCCCTCTCCCTCCCTTTGTCTTAAAAAAAAATGGGGCTGGAGCGGTGGCTCAGCGGTTACAGCGCTTGCCTGGCATGCATGAGGACACAAGTTCAAACCCCAGCACCATATACACAACCATGTCTCGGAGCAACGAAAGCCACGTGAAAAACTAAATAAAATTGATTCTCTCCCCCTCTCTCTCACTGTGCCTCTGTCCCTCACTCTTTAAAAAAAAAAACAAAAACAAAAACCATTTCTACCCACATTTTAGTCACATTCTATGCCCCATTCTCTGCTAATTCTGAAGTCCCTAGGGCAGAGCCTAAGGGACCTTATTCATTAGACAAACCACCTGGAGGGTCCCTGGAAGCTCTGTTCATGTGATGGAGATTCCGCTAGGATGGGGAGTGACACCTGGTCACAGCCGTCCCCCTTCTCCAGCACCTGTCACCTTCATAGTATGGTTGTTTATTTCACTTGGTTTTAAAACCAGTTTCAGGCTCAGAGGAAATTTGCCGTCCTGTGCAACCCAGTGCTGAGATTAGAGATTATCTTTGTGTTTGGTGTGTTCGCCTGGATTTCGAGGTTGTCTCCAAGGAGCATGCGTTGCCTCTCCCGTCACCTGCATCTTAATTTTAATTATACGTATTTCGGTGTCTAGACAGGAGAAGTCTCTTTTTTGTCACCAACGACCTGGAGTTTGGCTCTTCAGGGAAGCTCAACACCTCCTGACTTGTGGGCACTTGTAAAAGCAGGTTCATGCCCAGATGTTCTTGGACCCAAGCAGACTTGTGTTCTGGAACCTTCTCTGACAGTGACTATGACGGTTTTTGCCTTCAGAAGAGTTGAGATTTTCCTCTTGGGAGAATGATATTTGTTTCTTGTAGAAGAAAAAAAATAAAGTCACTTGTAATCACATTTTCTCCCTAAAATAAGAATTTTTTTTTTTTTAAAGAGAGAGGGACAGAGAGAGAGACAGAATCAATTTTATTTTAGTTTTTCATGTGGCCTTCGTTGCTCCAAAATTTGCTATGTACGTGGTGCTGGGGTTTGAACCCACGTACTTGCGCATGCTAGGCAAGCACTATCACCGCTGAGCCACCACTCCAGCCCCTAAAATAAGAATTTGAAGTGGGATGTAAATCCTAGCCCTGTGATAAAAAGAAGAGCTAATGTTTCTTGAGTGTTGACGTGTCCGACAGGGTTATGATGGGTTTTTGTGGGTTTTTTTGACACGTATTTACTCATTTAATCCCAAAATAGTCCCATGAGGTAGGCAGTATTATTCTGCAGTTAACAGGCGAGGGATCGGAGGCCTGGGAAATAGGTACCCTGCCTAAAGCACACAGCTAGGAAGGGGCGTGGAGAGGCTGGGAAGCCAGGTGGTCAGCTCATGGATAACTCAGGGGCTGTCCCACTCTGCAGTAGTGGCCTTTGTCCTTCAGCCAGATATGCCCCTTTGCAACACCAGGAAGGTGTGGTCAGCAAGTGAGGAGACTGCTGGCCAGCTCATCTGATCACAGAGCTGCAGGTTAACGGACAGGGCGGAAGCATCGGCCCTGAGGACCGGGTTTCCTGTCTGGAAGGAGCTCTTTCCCCCTGACCTTGAGAGCAGTGGCCAAGGTTGCCTCTTCCCTTCCTCCTGCCTGCTCCCAGCAGAGGTTGGAAGCAGGGCCCCTGGTGTCCACACTTCTGACCCTTACTGTGCACTTCCTGTGGCCGGCAGCCCCATCAGACCTGGTCCAGAGGCAGCTGCTGGGGAGTGGGACATTAACCCTCTACCCAGCAGTGACCCAAGAACTTCATGAGCCGTGACCTTCAGGGCTCCCTCCATTCTGCCACACACCATGCCACCCATGCGTGTCACGGTGGCCCGTGTCCCCCCAGGTCCTGATTTCAAACAGTCAGTGAAATTATTTGGGTTGCTTGCAAAATGGAGCACAGAGGAATCCGGAGTTGGCTGAAGCCACTGTGTGAAGTCACCGCTCCAGTCTCTCCATCCCGAGGCAGGGAAGTCCTCAAAAGCAAGAAGGGAAGCTGGCGTGTGAACCAGTTGGCCGAAGGCCACCTCTGATCTGGGAGCTACTTCCACAATTTCCTCCTGAAGAAAGCAGCCACCCACAACCTCACCTCTAGTCTCTGTTTCCAAAATTGGGCTCGAGCGTCGAGTCAGTGCTTGCCTTGCTTTTGTTCTCCCTCCATCCCCGCATCACCCATCCATTCATTATTTATCCGGGACTGCTCCTTGCCAGACTGGAGAGGCAGCCATGAACCGAGCAGCTTTGCACCTAAGAAAGCAGGGAGAGGGGAGGGGAGTCTTTGTCTCCTGACCATGAAGGTGGCTGAGCTAGGGGGGTTCCACCTTCACAGAAGCCCAGATCCGGCTGGCATTGGGGACATTTCCTAACCTCGGAATCTGCAGAAGGGCCAGAGATCTTGGAGGCAGCTGGAGCAGGTCTCCAGGAGCAGTGGAAAGCGCACCCACTCCCCAGGCCCCATGGTCCACCCCTCCCTGCCCAAGACCACCACCGCACTGTCTTATGGAGGGACAGTGTCTCCCCCTCCATCAGATTCCCCCCAAGAAACCTGCCCTTGCATCTGTGCCTGTGATTGCAGGGTTGGTCCTGAACTGAGCTCGGGTTTGGAAAGGACACCGCTCTGAGCACTGGGCTGACCTGTCATCTTCACCACAGTTGCCTGCTTCTGTTACCCCCGAGTCACAGAAGAGGAAGCATGGCCCAGCAGTTGAGCCGTGCCCCAGACCACATGGCCAGTAAGTGGCCGAGCCTCCTCTTGTGCACCACACAGCTGAAACTGCCTCTGCGGAGGATGTTGTCCTCAGCAGATTCTTAGCTGCTGTCTGACCTGGCCTCTCAGCCAAGTCACCCCGTCTGCCTCCCCTCGTTCCTAGAAAGACACTTGCGTGCTAGGTGGCTGAGCAGAGCCTCCTCTGGGGAAGAGTAGGAAGCATTCCTCTTGCCTCCAGTAACTTCAAAAGGCCAAGGAATGTATTTTTAAGGCATGGGGGGCGGGCCCCTAAGTCCTGTTAATCACACTGCTCCTTAACAGTAAGGCTCTGGAATTAGATTTCTAATTAGCCTAAGCAGAGGGAGATTGAAGACAAGCGTACTTGCAGAGACCAGGGTCGTTAGATCGCAAGCGGCTGTGACCAGCTTGACACCCACGTCCATGGGCTTCCTGCACCCACAGAGAGTGATTCCGGGGGGCTTTGGGATTGCCTTGGGACTATATGAGGTTTCATGCTTGCGTGGCATAGAAAGCTCTGGACTTTGGAGCCATTTATTCATTTATTTTTAAAAATAGAGACTGGGGGTCTTGCTCAGTGGTAGAGCACTTGCCTAGCATACAAGGCCATGGGTTCAAACTTTTAAAAACATCAGGTGTGTGCTGGAGCATGCCTGTAATCCCAGCGACTCAGGAGGCTGAAACAGGAGGATCACAAGTTTAAAGTCAGTGAGGCCCTAAAGCAATTTAGTAAGACCCTGTCTCAAAATAAAGAATAAAAGTAGGGGGGATGGGGGTGTGGCTCAGTGGTTAAGCACCCCTAGGTTCAATCCCTTGTACCCCCCTAAAAAATAGGACTTTAGAAGATGTCACATCTGGTCTAGGCAGGGTGGTACACACCTGTAATCACAGCAGCTTGGGAGGCTAAGGCAGAAGGATTGCAAAATTGAGGTCAGCCTCTGTAACTTAGTAAGGCCCCAGGCAATTTAGTAAGATCTGCCTCAAAATAAAAAGGGCTGGGGATGTGGCTTAGTGGTTAAGTGTCCCTAACTTCAATCCCTGGTACAAGAAAATATAAAAAAATAAAACAACAAAGAAGATACCAGGTCTGGGTGCAAAGAATAAATACCTTGTTCAGGCAAAAATACAGCTGCCACAGGAGGAGCACTTTCTTGGTGCCAGAGGTCCCATGTCCCTCATGTTCCCTGAGATAGCCCCTTGAGGCTCCCTACCACCCCATGAGGCCTGGGTTTTCTAAGTGATTGCCCAAACTCACACAGGTGATAACCAGGGAACCAGGAAGGAAAACTGGCCCCTGAGCCTAGCCGTGAGGCCCTTGCAGAGGGCCTGCTATAGAAGCCTGGCACTCCCTGGTCACTGGCTCCATGGCCATAAATAAACCTGGCTGGGTTCTACCCATATCTTTCTCCTTTGAGGAAGGAGGATGAGGAAAAAAGAATTAGCACCAGAAAGGGCCCTGCCTGGGCCTCCACTCCCAGAAAGTTTTGTGTCACTGGGGAAGAGCCCTTTACCACCAGCTTTCTCATTCCTCTTGGGTCCCTGCCACCTGTGTCGCCTGCCTGGCACTTCCCACGTTTGCCTGGGAAGATGTCAGGCTCTACCTGGGGATAAGGCAAGATGAGGATACCATTGGGCAACTTTTTATGGGTCTGGCTCACATCTCCCCAGTCGTCATCCGCCACACATGCAGAATAGGACAGGGCTGCTACCCGGGCACAGGGCCATCACAGGGTCCCCGTTCCTGCTCAGACTTGGTTCTCACTCTCAGATGAAGAGGGGAGACATGTGTCTGAAAAGGAGAGTAGAGGGGTTGGGGATTTAGCTCAGCGGCAGAGCGCTTGCCTAGCATGTGCAAGGCCCCGAGTTTGGTCCTCAGCCCTAAATAAAAAACGAGAGTGGCCATTCTTGGAGAGCAGTAACTTTGACTGTTTTTAAAAGCACTGCATTGCATGTCTTTTGGGAAGAAAGGAGCCGGCTTTTGCTTTAAACCTGATTCTCTTTAGCCAGGAAACCTTGGCCTCCTCTCAGCGCCTAGGTGTAGCGCCTGAATGGGCAGCAGGTAACACTGCGGGGACTGGAAATGGACATCCTGGCGGGCAGGAAGGACTGCTGGCGAGATTGACTGGGCACAGCACAGGAGGCAGCCTGTCTAATTGAGAGAGGGCAAAGCCCAGGCCTGGACAGCTGGAATGGGGCGTCACTGAATCTTCAGTCCCATTCCACGGTACTGACCTTTTTTGTTTACGGCGTTTTTGAAAGGCAGTGTGATGACGAGGATTGCTGGAGCTAGTCACACATTCATAGGGGTTCATTATAACATATTATGTTTCTTCCCCTGTTTTTTCTTTTTGTTGGTCTATTTAAATTTTTCCAAAATTTTTTTTGGTTTGGTTTTTTTTTTTTTTTTTCTTTAGCAATTAAAAAATGTCCTTTCTCTTGGCCCTAATTCAGAAAATTCAGGAATCCTGTTGGAAAACAAGCCTGCATTCAGGGAATTCACCTTCATAGAGCCGGAACGACTCGGGAGTTGCCAGGAGCTGTGGGGAGAGGGAACTGTTTAATGGGCACAGAGTTTCAGGTTTACAAGATCAAAAGAGCCCTGGAGGTGGCTGGTGCTCAGGGTGACGGTTGCAACAGCATCTTCGAGGTACTTAATGCTGCTCAACTGTACATTTAAAATGGTAAATTTTATGTTATGTGGTTTTTAACCACAAGTTTTTTTTTAATACTATAAAAAGAAACATTAGGTTGTAAGCTTTCCTACCGAAGCAGGTCAGCAGTGTCTTGCTACCATGTCTGTGGTCAAGAGTTCATGCACTCACCTGTAATCCCAGAGACTCAGGAGGCTGAGGCAGGAGGATTGCAAGTTCAAGGCCAGCCTCAGCAACTTAGTAAGACCCTGTCTCAAAATAAAAAATAAAAGGACCAAGGATGTTGCTCAATGGTTTTTTTTTTTTTTTAAAGAAAGAGGGGACAGTGAGAGAGAGAGAAGCAATTTTTATTTAGTTTTTCATGTGGATTTCATTCCTCAGACACTTCGTTTGTGTACGTGGTGCTGGGGTTCGAACTCACATACTCGCACATGCCAGGCAAGCACTGTAACCGCAGAGCCACCGCTCCAGCCCCCGCTCAATGGTTTAAAAAAAAAATGTATGCCACTTGGCTGGACATCTGGTCATCCGTCCAGTAGCCATGATCTGCCATAAACTGTCCCAAGGGTGTGTGCACCAGCCTCAGGAAATGGTGTCACCAGCCAGCCAGCCAGGTGTGCAAAGGGCACTTGTGAGGCATTACTTACTTCACCCGCAGCACCGAGGGTGCACATAGGTATACCCAGCACCAGAGAGCCTCGCTGCCTCTATGGATCTAGGGTCAGTTTTAATCTTAGAAGTTTATTGGAAAGGCTCCAGATATTCAACTTTGGGACAATGTGAACGTCAAAAAGAAAAGTGCAGATCAAATGATAGGATTTGCAAAACATCTTCTTCAACCCCAGGTGTAATAATGCATCAAGAAAGGATCATCCATGACCAAGTCATGAGACAAACAAAGGTGGGGAAAGAGGACATTCACAGAGTCTAGAGGTGTCACCTCACGGGGAAGGTGTTACCTTTAAAGTGGGGAGATCTGGTGTCACCATCTTAACCAAGCCATCCAATCTCTATTGCTGGGACAGATTGGTGATGACTGTAACTCCCGATGTGACAGTAAGACCGACTGCACATCACCTCTGTGGTTTTCTTACCCAGCTTGACCTGGGTTCTTCCCGAGGTCGTGTTGTGAAAAATGAGCCCAAAAAAGGGACAGTAGTGAGATGACAGTCTCCAGCTGTGAACCTTGTTTGGATGCTGGATCCAAAATAAAGGTCGTAAGAGGCATTCGCAGTACCCCAGAAGAATGCAATAGGAACTGAACTAGATATTAGAGCGTGGTGCTGCGCTCACGTCAGGGTCTTGGAAATTGCCAGTAGCATCTCTCAGCAGATGTCCTCAGAAGTAGAGGACATCTACTTGGCTGTGCCATGTCATGTCAGCTTAACCAGAAATGGTCCAGAGGCAGCACTATTTACACGCAGCATTCACAAAATAAAAAACAACCCAGGCTTGGAGTCCACCTTTGGGGAATCTCGGTGAAGGGTCCCATGTCCTCTTTGTTCCATTCTTCCATCATTTCTACGGATTTTCAAAATAAAAAGGTGCATCCCGGGAGTCAGAGAGGGCCTGTGACCATTGTCTGACTAGGAAAGACTCAGGCTTCCGCCCTGCAGTCTCTCCCGGGGGACCCACCAGAAGACTTGCAGGCATCTGTCGCGGTGTAGTCTGTTGATAAGGAGGAAGCAGCTGAGGGACTGTTTGGTGGTGCAGCGGTGGGGACAAAGGCTCACCAACCTGGAAGGAGGGGAGGAAATGGCTGCAGGCCACATGCAGCACCAAGAAACTCGTAAAATCTTTCCTGGCTGGGAAATGTGTTGTGCTGGGAAATGATCACTCAACTGAGGTCGGCCTGGCCATCGAGGAAGCAGGGGAACTCTAAAGTCGCTGCTGGGTGTACAAGCTGAGTTCTCCCGTGGGCTTTTCTCTGGGCCTCTGGGAATCCTGGAGGGTTCCAGTGACTGCCCAGTGCAGGGTCAGTGTAAAACACACTGCCTCTTCTGACCACCAGTTTGTCCTCACATGGGGTGTGTTCCTAGATCACAGATAAACAGCCAAGTAGCAACTCACTGAGGATTCAGCCCCAGCTCTGCCTGGCTCTGCCTGCCAGGGGGCCTCCCCACCAAGGGAGCAGAGGGGGCTGCGGAAAGAGATTCCTCAGTAAGCCCTGGCCCTTCCACTGGAGGGCAATCCTCTTGGGCCTGATAGCAGAGATCTGAAAGCTTTGGAAAGGAGGGAAGAGGAGGAAACTAATCTGATTGAGCACATCTGCTGGTGGATCCTCCTAGACTGCTGGCTGCCAGCAATGCCATGCAGGGGTCTTAGTGTCACCTCCCGCACAATATGCCTCACTGTGCCACCTTCTGCTCCAGGAAGAAAGAAAATAAATTGTGGGGCTGGGGATGTGGCTCAGTGGTAGAGCATTTGCCTAGCGTGTACGAGGCCCTGGGCTTGATCCCCAGCGGGGGGGGGAAAAAGAAAGCTCACATCTATTGAGTGACTCAGTTGTTCAGCTTGAGTTTCAGGGAAACCTGGGCAAATCAGAGAAAAAAATTGTTTTTTCTTCCTTTTTAAGTTACACAATGAATACAAGCTTGCTGGAGAAAATATATAGAAACTCTATAAGATCATCAGAGAAAAACTCAAATTGTGCCAAGATGACTTACCATTCATAAATATTTATTGGGCACCTGCTATGTGGAAGGGGAGGAAGAGCAGCAAACGGGTCCAACCCATGAAGGTAGGAACTGGAGGCTTAGAATCAGGGCAGGCCATTCATGTTAATATTGATATCAAGTAATCTGGTGGGCTTGGAGGACCCTGGATGAGAAGTGAGGGGAAGAGCCCTCCCTGCCAGGAGGGTGTCGGTTCCACGCGGCTGTGTCCTGCCCTTGGGGACAGAGTGATGGGCGTGAGGCAGCAGAAGCTGCCAGTGCCTGGGCTGCTCTTCCTCTGGGTGGCTTGCAGGTCCCTGCTCCCTGCCCACGGGTGTAAGACACGCTTGGAGGCCACGCCCTTCCCGCTGACTGACACTGGAGGGGCTCTGGGAGGAGGAGGTGTCAGTGTCTCTGCCCTCCCCGCTCTGTGGTGCATTCCACTTGCTGGCCTCCTCCCTGTCAGACAAGAGCTTTCACGTTCTGCCATTCTTGCCCACTTGGTGGACTGTTGCTGGGCACTGAGAGAACAGACCCTGGCTGCCCAGAGCTGTGTTTCGTTTCGCAGAGATGCCGTTGGGTTCAGGAGCAGATTGTTTGCGCTGTAGGGCAGCCTGTGGTTGGCACCGCCTTATCTCCTGAAAAGCACCAGAGGCTGCTGGGAACTGGGTCAGAGGCCCTTGCCCTGGGGAGCAGGTGTGCCAACGCTCTGTTTGCTGTTCCCTTTGAGGTCCACCGGGCCGCCCACTGCCTTTCTGACATGCCTCAGCAGCTGCTTGGTGCCCATGAAGCTGTGCTTGGTGACCAGACTGAGGCCAGGCCCTGGAGGGGCTCAGCACCTGATGTGGGAGTGGGGGAAGAGGCAGTGGCCTGGCAGGTGAAGGGCATGTCAAGGTGGGCCGGGTGAAGAGGGAGTAGGGAAGGGTGTTCCAGGAGGGTAGCTGCAGGATTGCAGGAAAGGAGAACACAGTTCTCCTGCAGAAATGCCAGTGGTGAGGTCCACAGCCCGATGTGCGGTCGCTTCAGCTGAGTGGGGAGCACTGAGGCAGGAGAGGGCCCCCACCTTGCAGAGCCTCACACCCCCATCACAGACCCTGGACCTTGGCCCTCAGTGCATGAGGAGCCCCTCTGGGACCTGGGAGCTGCCCCAAACTGATAACCAGGGTTGACAGATAAATGCTTCTGTTCCTGGCCATGGAGGCGGGATGACCCAAGGCCTGTGTTTTCAGACAGCTCTGAGAATCCTTCAGTAGGACCAAGCTCCAGTTGCCCTCAGTGGTGACCTGCCAGTGTGCCATTTGAGGCTTTCTTCCCTTTCCTGCTTTCTCCCCCAACCTACCAATCTTTCCTGGGCTCACCTTCCAAGATAGCCTTTTCCAAGACGACCCAAGCCAAGAGCTCATTTCAGGTTTGAACCCAATGCTGAGGATAGTGGGAGGCCATTGAGGGACTTTCTACATCTGGAGGGAACAAGGTCAGATTTGCAGGGTCATCGTCACTCAGGCCTGGAGGTTGGATTGGTAAAGGCCGGACAGGGCGTTGGGGGAGCACCTTATCCCCAGAGCTTGACTTGACTGTCACTGCTGACTGCTCTGCTGGCTCCTCCTGTGTCCCAGGTACCAGTCTGAGCATTCGGTGTGCATTTTCTCCTTGAATCTACAAAAGCCTTATGGAGTGTAGGTTTCCTTTTATAGATGAGGAAGCTGAAACCGAACTTCTTGGTGCACACCTATAATCTCAGCTACACAGGAGGCTGAAGCAGGAGCATCACAAGTTCAAGGCCAGCCTCGGCAGTTTAAGTGAGACCTCGTCTCAAAATAAAAAAAGTGTTTTTATAAAAAGGCTGGGGATGTAACTTAGTGGTAGCACTCTTGCCTAGCATGTTCGAGAAGGCCCTGGTTTCAAACCCCAGTACCAAAAAAAAAAGAAGAAGAAAACAGGGAAGCTGAGCCCCAGAGAGGTTGAGACCCCTGGCCATGATCACACAGCCGAAAGCAGCGGCCTGGGGAGTCAAGCCAGGTTTGACAGCTCTGGAATGTGTGCTCTTACCCATTGGCATTCCAGCCTTTCTGCTTTCTTTCCTCCCTGCCCTCTCCGTCCTGGTGCTATAAGATGGCCTGTGTATAAGTACTCCAGTGACATGTGCTTCTGCCGCCCTGTAGGTAAGTTTGAGGATAGGGAAGACCACGTGCCCAAGCTGGAGCAGATAAACAGTACGAGGATCCTGAGCAGCCAAAACTTCTCCCTCACCAAGAAGGAGCTGCTGAGCACAGAGCTGCTGCTCCTGGAGGCCTTCAGCTGGAACCTCTGCCTGCCCACACCCGCCCACTTCCTGGACTACTACCTCTTGGCCTCTGTCAGCCAGAAGGACCACCACTGCCACTCCTGGCCCACGACCTGCCCCCGCAAGACCAAAGAGTGCCTCAAGGAATATGCCCATTACTTCCTCGAGGTCACCCTGCAAGGTGAGGGCAGCAGACACTGCTGGGGCCCAAGGTCAGGGCTGCTCTATCCACCATGCACATGGGGCTGGGATCAGGAGGCTATGAAGGGCATGGCCGGCTAGAGAGGGTCTTCCTTAGTGACCAGGGCTGGCACACCCACCTCACTCCCACTTTGCAGGGGATGAGCAAAGAAAGAGCAAGGATTCTTCCATTGTGTTGCCAGCAGTATGTAAAAGACATAGCAGCTTCTACAGAGGCGACGCATCCCCAACAGACTTACAGCTCACCCCATAATCCTCTTATGCTACCCTGGAACATTGCGGATGATTCAAATAGCACAGAGTCACAGCCCAGTCGTTCCCAAAGAGCTGTCATTATGCAGTAGGATGGTGGGAAGGAATTGTGTTGGCATCTGCTTTAGTGATAAAAGTTACCCAGTTTGGGGACCTTGCTTGAAACCGCGCTCTTCTCAGTGTCTTAAAACGCAGGTGTTAGGTGAAATACTGGTCAGAAATTCTCTAGATACAACGTGAAGGGCAATATCTGTGGTCCTGATACCAAGCATTAATTGAGTGCTTACTGGATGCAAGCTTCTGGCTCCAGAGCTTTGCACACATCTTGTTCGAACTTTACAATGACCCCACACAAGCATTGCTTTAGACATGAGGAAATTGATACTCAAGAGGTAAAGTTACCTCCCCAAAGATCATTGCTAGGATTTGAACCTGGGAGTCTGACTCTATGACTGTGCCTATCACCGTAATACCACCCTGACTGACTGATAGCTTAAAAGGCAAAAATTTGAATAATTGGAAGAAATGAACAATTTAAAATAGCACAGGAATGTACTGAAAACCAAGTACCATTCATGAAAACTACAGGAATTTCAGTCGCTAGCCTTTGCAGAAAAACAGTATCACCTTTGCTGTGTGCCAGCTGTCTTAGAGGACATCAGATTTCTCAATAAACCTGGGAAGAGTGCCCATTTTAGTTAGAAATAGCAAACTCCGGTAGCTGTCCATTCATTCAGTACCTTTTTGTTGAGTACCTACTACTGCGGATCAAGTACTGTTCCTATTAGTAAGTAGGCTTTAGTCAGGCCCTAAAACAGATCCCTTTGAAATGGTGTGTCATTCACCCATGACAACCAAAAGAGAGAGCTGTTTTATAGCTCTGTTTGTAGCCCATCAGCAAGCCCCTTGTGGCCACATAGGCGCCATAGACAATATTTTGAAAAAAAATCACTCATCTAAGCTAATACCAGAAACCCCAGGCTGAGAGCCAGCATGTTCAAGATTCAACAGTGGGGTTGTCTCTCCCTCTGGAAGTAGCCCATGCTCTCCCTTGAATATGTATCTACTTTACTAAACAAACTTCTGTCTGTGCCTTTGAAAAAGGAAAAGATTCAGTAATGGAACTTCACATTTTCCAAGTTTTCATTCCATTTTTAGAGCATCAGTGAAATAGCCTTTGAACTGATTCACTGTCTGCAGTTCTCAGGATGGGCACAGGACTCCAACGGGAAGCTTTTTGGTGCTAACTGCCTCTGGGATTCTCTTTCAGATCATATATTCTACAAATTCCAGCCTTCTGTGGTCGCTGCAGCCTGTGTTGGGGCCTCCAGGATTTGCCTGCAGCTTTCTCCCTACTGGACCAGAGACCTGCAGAGGATCTCAAACTATTCCCTGGAGCATCTTAGCACGTGTATTGAAATCCTGCTGGTGTGAGTTCTGAAATATTGAGATTCCGTTTGTCCTTGAGGTCCATCTCAGAGCACAGGGGATTTTCAGAGTCTGGGCCAGGGCATGGTTCCCTCAGCTACCGAGTCTCCTATGAAGTGGGTGTGGTGATTCCTGATAGAAGTGGCCCCTAAATTAGCTTTAGGTTTGCATTTTTAAGATCAGGGAGCGAGGGGCTGGAGCAGTGGCTCACCAGTTACAGCGCTTGCCTGGCAGGCGCAAGGATGCGGGTTAAAACCCCAGCACTACGTACACAATAGTGTCGGAGCAACAAAAGCCACATGAAAAAAGTAAGGTAAATAAAATTGATTCTCTCTTTCTCACTGTCTCTCTCTTTTTCTTTTTTTTTTTTTAAGAAAGAGGCACAGTGAGAGAGAGAGAGCGCGCAAGAAAGAAAGAGAGAAACAATCTTTATTCAGTTTTTCATGTGGCTTTCGTTGCTCTGTGACTTCGCTGTGTACATGGGGGTTTGAACATGCACGGTAGCCCCCACTCCAGCCCCTGTTCCTCTCTTTCTTAAAAAAAAAAAAAATCAGGGAGTGAGGAAGAAGAGAGACTGGATGCACCTCCTTCTAAACATCTGGGCTCTTTTATCTAAATCCCAGTGTAATCTTACCCATAATCACACTGAGGGACTCTATTAAGCTACTTTTCTCAGTCATGGCTGCAAAGCTGTCATAGCCAGCCAAATCCGGAGTGGCTTTATCTAAGAAGCCATAGCCTCCTTGCATGGATCTTTGGGAAACTTGGAGAAGAAATGCTTGGTGTACCAGAGAAGATGCCTAAACGGATATTGGAGGCCAAAGAACTCCGTAGGGACCCCAGGGAGGAGGGCAGACTGGACAGACAGCTCCTGCGCGCTCCCTCTTGCGCCCAACAGGTGGCAGCACATTCAGAGAACCTGTGTGGAGATGCAAAAGCCCTTAGGTCCCTGGAGAACCACCTCTCAGCTTTCCAGGTGTGAGAAGCTTGGCTGGTGGCTGCCCCTGGCCCACTCTAGATTATCAGTCCTTCCTAGGCTTTGTGCTTCATAGAAGATCCCGAGAGTCACAGAACACAGCCTGATTCAGGTGCTGATGGCTGTTCCCAATATTTAGCCACCAGCCCAGCCTCACTTTTTTTTGGCAGTGCTGGGATTGGAACCCAGAGGTTCTCTACCACTGAGCTGTATTCTGAACACTTTCTTTTTTTTAAATTTTGAGACAAGATCTCACTAAGTTGCTGAGGTTGGCCTTGAACTTGCAATCTTCTTGCCTCACCTCCCAAGTTACTGAGATCACAGGTAGACACCACCACGGCCAGTCCAGCCTCACTCTTCACTGACGGTTGCCACTTGGGATATCCCCTTCTTGGATTAGTCATAACCTCCATTTGCTCTTTTGTTACATAAGCCTCTAATTGTTTTGTTTTCCCAAAAAGTTTTATAGGAAACGTTTTTAGGAGATGGGAAAAGTCCCCATTGCATCATCCCTCATTTCAAACAGAGATGCTTAGACTTCAGTGGGCAGTTTGCTTAGTATCTGAGAGCTGAGGAGTAACCCAGCTGGGGACAGAGCTAGCTCAGAAGTGCCTACAAAATAGAGATTGTCCAGTGTGCTCATTCAGCACCCAAAGCACCTGGCTGTGCCAGGTGCAGGAAAAGCAGAGGGGACCCAAGTTATCCTCAGGGTGTTAACTGCCAAGATGGGGCAGTGCAGGGACTGCAGAGACAACTCAGCCTAGTCTTGAGGGGTCAAAGAGGTATTGTGTGGGAAGCTGCTCCAAGCTGAGATCTAGTGGGGCGAAAGCTCTGGCGCAGTCCGGCAAGGCCCTGAGGTATCAGAGCGCACACACCTCTCCAGGTCCCACTTAGTAAGGAGGGTTGAGGTACAGGCAGGTGTCTAGTGATCTTAACCTCCAAGTCTCACTAGAGTCTTGTCTTTCAGAGCGTATGACAATGTCCTCAAGGATGCCGTTGCAGTCAAGAGCCAAGCATTGGCAATGGTGCCCGGCACGCCCCCGCCCCCCACCCAAGTGCTATTCCAGCCGCCCGCCTACCCTGGCCTCAGCCAGGCGACGGCCACCCTGGCTCAGCTGCAGGCCCCCGTGCAGGACCTGTGCTTGGCGTATCGGGACTCGCTGCAGGCTCACCGCTCGGGAAGCCTGCTCCCAGGAGGCACTGGCTCATCCCTGCACGCTCCCTACTCCACCCTCCAGCCCCTGGACATGTGCCCCGTGCCTGTGCCTGCGTCCCTTAGCATGCAGATGACCATTGCAGCCGAGCCCAGGCACTGCCTTCCTGCCACCTATGGAAGCAGCTACTTCAGTGGGAGCCACCTGTTCCCCACGGGCTGTTTTGACAGATAGGCCACTTTTGGGCCACATGGGCAAGCCTCAAAGAGCCAGGTAGAGGACAAGAACAGTGAAGAGGAGCGCTCAGCCAGGTGAGGCGACTGGAGGCGTTCCCTGGAGAGCACTGTGCCCTTGGACGTAGAGGGCTCATTTTTTTTTCTTTAAATAAAACTGACCCAAGCAGACATTGAATTACATACCTCACCTGAGAGCATTCCTCTGAAAATCCTCTCCCACATGTGCCTGGAGCACAAAGAGAAGGCTTGGTGGCGTTTCCCTCAAGCAGAAGTCCAGTGAATCAAGAAAGACTTGGTAAGAGGCCAGGACACTGGGGACTGGATGCAGACCGCTGGCCCCTAAGCATGTCCGGTTTTAGCCTCAGAGACTGCTGGCAGCTGCACCATCCTGGGGATATTGGGATTGGTGCCCTCTCAGGACCCTGGAGGATGTGGTGTTGGGTGCTTTCCTCCCGCTCCACAGAGAGGGCCTGTGTGTTGATGGCTCAGTGCCTCCTTGCGAGACCCAGCGGGTGACTGTCTTGCCTTTGTATTTTGAACAGAAAACCTTTTTTTCGGCCTTTTAGATATTTCACATGCTGCTGTTTCCCGAAGTGATCTAGCTTTCTGTTCCGCAAGATGTCTTGTTTACATACTGTATCAGGGATTTTGTGATACTTGAAAAAAATTCCTTAAGAGAAAGAAACAAATGTAATTGCCACACTGCCTGTCCCCTGCGAGGCTGTAAGTTTTAACCCCGCTTGTGACAGATCCGCAGGTAACACCAGAGCTCCCTTTTCAGAAGCATGTGATTGGCGAGAACCACTTCACAGGCTCTGGGTCCCAGAAGATTCCATGTGTTGGATGCTGTAGAACTTTGATAACCCCTAGGGGGCTGGAGGGGAAGACAAAGGTTTGAAGCAAGCAGTCCCCACCTCCTTCTGCCACCGCCTCTAGTAAGTGAGGTTAACGCAACCCTGATTTGCCATTGGTAATATCAAAGGATAGTAATGTGGAACATTTGCTTAATGCTGCCTGGATTTGGGGAGCGGCCGTATACGTGAGCATAAGACTTTGCCGCAGCTAGGCAAGGAGTTGGTTGGATCAAAAACCAGTATTGGGGAATCTGCAGCAAGAGGGACCTCAGGAAGATTCTTGTACCATGTGCAATATGTTTTTATTGTGACTCATACATAGCTTGTGCTCAGCTTGTTCCTTTAGGTTGGTTAGTTGTCAAGGGACACATTGTTCACCCATCAGAACTGGGAGGTGCAAAGGACCACAGAAGCAAATTTTGTGTTTTGGTTTGCTTTTTTTTTTTTTAAGAGGAACCCATCTTGGTTTTCTTGACTCATTGGCCAGTCTAGAACACCATGGATGGCAGGGGCTGCCAGGAAGGCGGCCACGCTGCTGAGGTGGCTCCAAAGCTTTTCAGAGCAGATGACCATCTCAGCGTGGAAACAGAAAGAAAAGACTGGATGTGGGCGAGGCGTAGGAACTGCACGGCTGTTCCCTTTTCCCTTTGCCAACCTCCTATTTATGTGTGACTGGTTTGGACTCAAGGTTATGTGTGTCTGTCTGTTGTGGGGCTAGGGGCTCTTGAGGGGCTCCCCCAGCAGCCTGGCTCCCTGAAATAAAGTGTCCCACAATAAACACATCACCTGCCCACGGCCTCTCTGTTGTCTTCCTGGGCTTCCCCTCTTGGGCCAGCCCTTCCCGCCTTCGATCTTTGAGTGTCTCCTGGAGAAGAGCAGAGGGATGTGGGGGCACTGAGATTGGCAACCACAAATCTGGCTTCTTTGGAGCTAGGTCCTGCACTCTAAGCTGGAATTGGGCCTCCCTGGGGACCAGAGGCTGGGCGGAGGAGTGTGTGGAAGACGCGACATCCCAGCTCACCACTGCACCAGGCAGGGCTCTCCAGAGGGACAAGCCGATAGGACACAGGTTTGCTTAAAGGAATTGGTTTGCTCAAGTGTGGGGCTGGCACATACGTAGGGCAGTGTGACAGCAGGCTGAAAATTTAGGTCAGAGTCAGTACTTCTAGCTGAGGATGTGGCTCAGTGGCAGAGCACTTGCCTCGCATCCACAAGGCCCTGGGTTCAACCCCCAGTATCACAGGGAAGGAAAAAAAAAAAGTAAAAGGGCTGGAGCCGTGGCTCAGCAGTGGAAATGCTTGCCTGGTCCGCATAAGGACGTGGATTCAAACCCAAACACGACATACACAACTAAGTGTTAGAGAAATAAAGAACGGATGAAAAAATAAATAAAATTGGTTCTGTCTTTCTCTCATACTCTCTGTCCCCCACGCTCTCTAAAAACAGATAAATAAATAAGTGTATACTACAATGGAGCATAAAATATTGCTAGGGACTCAAACTTGATTTCTTTTTTTTTTTTTTTTTAA
>PVKS010018717.1:0-39619 GCA_004027875.1 Aplodontia rufa | reverse complement strand
AATGTTGGGAACATGAGGTTCAGCTGGCTTGTAGAAGAATTGGTGGTAAACAACTCTAAGGGGTCCAGCTGGCTTGTAATTAGCAAACTGCCTGACCGCATGACTAAGCTATTCGGCCACTCATTTGTTACAATTGGAGAAAGGTGTTTGCATTGTACCCTATTGGCTGTTGTAATGGATAAATAGAGTAGCAGCTAGTCAGGTAAAGCAAGCGGCCCAAGGAGAAAGCAGCCAAAGAGGAGAGCAGCCAGAAAAGAAGCAGTAGCCAGAGAAGAGCAAGAAAGCAAGCAGCTGTGTCCTGAAGGAAGAGACCACAGAAGCAGTCAGAGAAGAAGTAGCAGTCAGAAGAAGCCGCCACCGCCGCAGCCGCAGCCGCAGCAGCAGCAGCAGCAGCAGCAGCAGCAGCAGCAGCAGCAGCAGAAGCAGAGACGTCAGATCAGCAGAGGTAGAAGATGCAGGTCCCGTGTTCCAGCCACCGGCGTTCGCCCCCTTGTTCCCGGCTCCCCAACCCTTCCTAACTCAGCCTCTCGGAGGACGACCCGACGTCGTTCTACCCGTTCCTCGCTCTGGAGTGCAGCGGGGAGTGACTCCTTTCACCATCCCTATCCTAACTAGGCCCCTCAGAGGATGGCTCAGGCTTGCTGAGTCACTCTGCCTGTTCCTCGCTCTGGAGTGCAGCAGGGAGCGACTCCTCGCCCCATCCCCGCCCTAACTCGGCCCCTCGGAGGACGGCTTGTTAAGGTCGTTCTGCCCGCTCCTCGCACAGGAACGCTGCGAGGAGCGACTCCTCTTCTCCCCCATCCCCAGCCCTGTCCCGCCGGCGGCCGGTTCCCAGTGTCCTGCTGGCACCCTCGGGAATGGCTAAGGTCCCCCGAGGCCGTTCCACGCTGCTCCCCGCTCCAGAATCCTGCGGGGGGCGACACCTAAACATTTATGGCTGCTGTTTATTGGCAATGTGACTCTTTGAGCTTCAGTCTCCTTTTCTGTAAAGTGGGGCTGATGCTTTTTATCGCTTTGATACATGATGCTAATTAAATGAAATAATTTGCAGGAAAACCTGGTGCTGGGAAGCAGAAGGAAAACATGTGATCCTTCCTTTTGTGCGGTTTTACTTTTTGAGGCAAGTCACCTTTTAAAGAGTTATGTTTTTATACTTTATTAATGCAATTCTTCATTTTTTCAGAAGTTCACTTTCTGATGCTGGTTTACTTTTACTTCTGATTTTTTTCCAGACTGAAGTCTGTTGTCCAGACATTGCTTTAGAATATTCAGGAGATGTGGAAACCTTCTTTTAGGTACCCCCCTGGAAGCAGTGTTACTGAAAGTCAATTTCTGTCCATAAACAGTCTTTTTTGTTTTTTTAGATTTTCAAAGAGATGTTATGTGAACAGAATAGGCACCATTTCCATTATGTTAAAAAATAGGGGCCAGGTGCAGTGGCACATGCATGTAACCTAGTGGCTTGAGAGGCTGAGACAGGAAGATAACAAGTTCAAAGCCAGCCTCAGCAATTTAGCAAGGCCATAAGCAACTTAGCAAGACCCTGTCTCAAAATAACAAATAAAAAAGGGCTGGAGATGTTGCTCAATGGTTAAGCACTCCTGGGTTCAATCTCTGGTACCAAAAAACCAAAAAAAGCAGGATATAGCCTTGAACTTAAACAACCCTTCTGGATTTCTGTGAGTGCTTTTCTGGGGCTCTCAAACTTTGTGTTTGGAGTGCACATGGTGAATTTTCAAACCAATGAAACACTAATATCTTTGCTATCTCTCTCTGCCATTACATTGGCAGCACATTGCTCTAGTCATTACTTCATCAAGGATCTGGAGAGAAGAAAATCAGTCTTTTCTCCTACTTTTTTAAAATTAACTAGTATTACATATGGAAAATGTTTTTAAATTTTCATTTGGATTCAAAATCTATGCCAATATGACTGTGACTACATGGTTTAGGTTCAATTTAGGTTAAAAAGTATTATAGAACTAAAAACGCTCCTGCTCTAGTCCTATTTTGTTCTCTTTTATCATTTATTTATGCATGCAGATGGGGATGTTATTATATGAGGGTTTTTAAAAACTTGTGCTTAGAGGAGTTCTAGGGTCACACCATGAGTTTATAAGAATACGTGATTCAACGTGGATTGAGTGACTTTTGAAGGGAATTTGAGTAGGACTCCATCCTGTTCCTGGACAAAAGAAAGACAATTTGCAGTGTAGAAATGGGATTGCTGCTTCCTCCTTTCACCTACATTGCTGAAAGCCCTACAGAGTGAATCTGCATGCAACAGAACATTATTTCCTCGAATGATCTGGTGGTGGTCAAGCAGAATAGATCTGGTAGTTTCAATTTAGCTGAAAGCCAGAGTAAAGCCATTTTTTTTTAAACCCCAGGAGCTTGCATGAAGGAGCATGGAGGGTTAAGAGACTCCTCATACACACCAGGCAGTACCAATATGCTAAAGTTGCACAATAAAAATGATATTTGTGTTCATCCTTGCAAAAGAGGATTCCAAGCCCTGACTTTCCATTGTCAGAGGTGATAAGCTACTATAGAGACTCAACATGGCGAGCCACTAATCCCCATAAAAGGCCGGCAAATGAGGAAGACAGGTTAAGGTCATTGACTAGAGGCTACACTGTTCTTTACTGACAGAGGGGATATTGGCTAAAGAAAGTTTTTTTATTTTCAGAACTACTGTACCCAGGGAAAAAGCATGAACTTGACACTACAGAAAAATAAATAAATAAAAATAACCTTATTTGAAACACAGCTAAGACAATTAAAGAGATGGCATCATTTTTTTTGAAGGAGTGCAAAAAGAATGAAGTATGCTTTGTGTAAAAGAAATAACGCTTATGTACCCAAGATTTCCACAGTCATTTCCTGTTCATCTAGGTTTTGTTGAAATGCCACATGTGTGCATGTGCATACCATGTGTTTATGTGTAAGAGATACTTCTCTACTCTAAAGAATAGGATGTCTTTACTCACCGATAGCTGTGCAATAGCTTATGTATACTGGCTTTTGGATTTTCTCATATAGGAGGACTGAAATTATTTGACCAAGATGAAAACCTTAAAAATACCTTTATTCTCTGAACAAAAATGAAACTATTCTACTGTTCCTGTGCATTGTTCCTTACTTCTAAAGTATAATATAGAGGAGAGCCTTCCTGAATAGTGTTTTTTGCAAATCACATTTGGAAAGGCTGAAAAGCCATTGATATGTCATTATTCCTGAAACACATTTTGCATTTAATGTGAATTGCAGCTTTCCAGCATTTGTTCTACAAATTGCATTAGAGGGTAAGGTAGACCATGGTAGGGGTCAGAATGTGGAAGAAGCGATAGCTTCAAAACACTTAACTACCAAAGTCCTGACTAGTTATTGAACACTTACAGATTAAAAAAATAAAAATTCTCTGTTGCTTTTTATTATTAAGACATTAAAATATGTAGATATATTTGACAAATACTGTTACTGTAATGGTAAAATGGATTCCTGAACCTAGTACAATTTACCTTATTGCAAATGCTCTATATTGCTTTGGATAGTGATTCTTGATATACTCAATTTGGACCAAAAAGTCAAGTCAGTTATCTGTGGATTTAAGTCACATTAGTGCTTTCAGATATGGGGTAAAATGAAGTAGGAGTCAAGTTGCATTCCAAGCATATTAATTTTCTATTGGGTATAAAAAATTATCACAACACAATGGTTTAAAATTAAATCCCCATTTTTTTTTTTTTTAGCTCACAGCTTTGCAGTTCACCATGGTGGCATAGTAAGATGGGTTCTCTACTCAGGATATCACAAGGCTAAAATCAAGGTGTTACTGGGATGCATTCTTCCAAGCTCACCTGGGTGTGGAAGGATTTGGTTCCTTGTGGTTATAAGACCGAAGATTCCATTTTCTTCCTGAGTGTTCGATAGGATCCTCCCAGCTTCTAGAGGCCCCTGTGTGCCTTGCCAAGTGGCTTTCTCTGGCTTCAGACAAGCAAATGGAGTTTCCCTCATGTGGAATTCCAGTCACACTTTGAATCTTTTTCTCCAGTGAAAACCCTGCTGCATTTAAGGACTCTCCTGATTAGATCAGTTTCATCCAATACAATCTCTCTTTCTTGGAGTCAACTGATTTTGGGTCCAATTACATCTGCAAAAGCCTATGGAGTAGCATCTAAGGTGGTGTGTGACTGAATAACTGGTGGAAGTTTGTGATGCTATCACAGGATTCTCCTGTCTCAGCAAGAATATTCTCCATTCAAATCTCAGTGGGATTAATTTAACTTTTTTAAAAACTATTAGAAGAGTCTAAAAATAGTAAAATAATTTCTTTATGATGGAAGAACTTAATCTAATTTTATACAGGTGATGCCCCGCCACCAAATAATGCCAATTTGCTTCAGTGCTTCAATTGATAGATGTAAAAATAAATTCACATATAAATATATGTGAATATGGATATATACTTTTTATATCCCTAAGGCAGGCAAACCTAACATACTGTGTAAACTGAAAGAAAAAATTAGAATGATCTGCCTAACTTAAACAACTATTTATCATTCATTTAGTATACACTGTGTTACAGGCTCTATTCTCAATAATGGAAATAGAAATAGGTGCCATCCTTCAAGTTACTGATTAAATCTACCAGATTTTAATGAAAACATCAAAGGCATATTAAGACCATTACAATTTATGCACAGGAATAAGCAAACAATAATAGCTAATTTTAAAATATTAATAATGGAGAGAACTCCAAATGATATTTAATAATTTGCAAAGACTAAAATAATTACTACAGAGTAGGTCAATAAAGAAATATATGCAAATCAGTGGTACATAACTGAAAATTCAGAAACACCTTTATGTGACTTTGACATATTTTAGTATAGAATCAAGTTGGTATTTGAAATTGCTGATGTTATGTTATAAATACTATAAACTATTTGGGAAAAAGTGGAGCTAGATTCTTTTTAATATATTATATATCAAAATAAATTCCAGATGATAAAAATATAAAGATTAACAGTGAGAACAGAAAATTATATGAGAATATGAGGTGAACATTTATATTACCTAGGAGCAAGGAAAACCTTCTTAAGCATAATTCCTAAAGCAGAAGCTAATACAGAAGAGACTGATGAATTTAACTCCATGGGAAACAAACTCTACTGCAGATCAGAAAATGCCTCAAATAAAATAAAAAGGTAAGTTATAAAATAGGAAAAAATGTTTCCACATGCATTGTGGGAAACGGTTAATATTGTTATTGCAGAAGGAACACCGACAAACCAATAAGCCAAATGATTCAAAGAAGAAAAACCAGGAGGAATAAAGAAGAAATTCAGAATGAAGAAATACAAATGCTATCCTCAAAAGAAAACAAAAATACTCAAAGTAATTAATAAAGAAATTCAACTGAAACAATGAAATGTCATCTTCACCTGAAAAATTGGCAAGGAGTTTTCTTAGAAATTAGTACATTGTGTCAGAGAGAGCATAGGGAAATTAATATGCAGACCTTATGAAAACCAATCAATTTGTTGAAAAATTCTGTAAGTATGTATACCTTTTAACCCAGAATTTATTTTTTTATTAATACAACTTTTAAAATAGCTAAGAATAAATGCAAATATGTAAGCACAACATTTATTGTAACATTATTTATAAAGATTAGGTATATTCTAAATGACTAACTATAAATCAGGCTATACTGATAAGCTTGATATTCATACTATAGGCTATTTAGTATTTTGCATTAATTTATAAGAGAATACTTCATTCCCTGATAGTTTTCAGTTATACATATAAATGTGTGTGTATTTATATATTTGTGTGCATATATATAAACATATATATATATATTTATAAATATCCTTTCCACACTATACAACTCACATATCTTCCAAAAGGTAGCAAATTAATTATCTCTGGGTTATGAGATTATAGGTAATCTAAAATTTATTTTTATTTTTTATTTTCTAAAGTTTTTACTATAAACATGTGATGACCCATCACACCATTGTTACAGATATTATCGTTACAAATAAGAAACTGTCAGTGGGACATAGCAGAAAGAACAGAGGTTTTAGAGTTCTAAGGGACCTGCGCTTGAATCCTGACTCAGGTCACTGAGCATCCTCTGCCATTATTTCGCTTGGTCAAGGCTTACCCCGATCCAGCTGTCGGTGGCAGAGGAAGCAGGGCCACATGTCCAAAACATAGCCTAAGGGCTATGCTTCTGCAGATGTTGCCGTATTGTAGCTAGTCTCTGGGGTATGGCAGAATATACAATGAACTATTGTAGAGTAGTAAGTGCTATACATCTGGATTAAATACTGCTGTGGAAACATGAAGAGAGCAGAAGATATTTCTCTTCTGAGAAAGTATCTTTGTAAAGGTGAAACTGTGCTGGACTTTTTCAAGATGGTATGATTCACCAGCTGGAGAAGCAGGGAAAGGAACTGTAATTAAAAGCAGAAGAGTCATAATAAAAAAGACACAGAGGCATAAAAACATCCTGTGTATTTGGAGAATAGAGAGGTATTTGGTTATGGGTATGAAGAGTTGGGGTCAAAATAAAAAGAGCTAGATTCTGACTATGAATATTTAAGACAACCACTTTTGCCACTTGCTTGTGATTTCTGAAAATGATGACATTTTGATTTAAGGAACCCTATGCCATAATTCCAGGCAGCAGTGTAGAATGACTTAGGAGCATTTAGAAAATGAGGAAGTAGGGGGTCCCAACATGGTTCCAAGGCCCACGCTTCTGGGATTATCTTGAGTACATACTGAAAGATTCCCAGGTGACTGAAATAGCAGCCGAGGTCAAGAGCCATTGTGTTATGTGTTATTTGACCTGTCTTACTGTGTAGTCTCTAACTTCCTTTTTTTTTCTTTCTTTCTTTTTTTTTTTTTTGCATTTGGGTTATTTAAAACTATACACTGTGCTTTGAAGGTATTACTAGCTAGAAGATTAGCCTCAGGCTTCAATTTTCCAAGACTTTTAAGAACTTGATAATATAGCTCTACCTTTAATAGTTCCGTCAAATTCCAGTTTCTCTGTGATTTGCAACTCTGCATAAACTCACCAAAAAATCTCTACCACCATTAAACCTTTGTCCTAGAGCCATCCTGCTGAGGCCTATCTAAATGCTTTCCATAGCAGTTGCCTATTTCCTATTTGCTTTTACACTTAATCTTGTAGCCTTTTTCTGCCTTTCTTGGCTTCTGTCCAGCTATTAGTGGATTCTTCCCTCTAGGATTTTTACCTGTCAGATGGTTCTTTCCATAAAAATGGGTATAGCTATTCCTTAATCTTCTTGTAAAGCAAACGCCTTCTGAAAGATTATGATTTACTCTTAGAACATTTTTTTTCTTATGCCATACCCTGCTATCAACATCCCATTTTTTTTTAAGGGACAGCTCAGGGTATTCCTTATCACCGGATTATTTCTGTGTATAACAAATATGGAAGAATTCAAACTCTTAGGCATTGCAACTTTTTAAAGAGGACACTGGTAGGACACAAATTATATCAGCTATAGGGAGGGTTAGCTAGGCTGCATAGGTTTTCTCACCTCTAATACCTCAGAAATGAATCAAGGGATTCATTAACGTAAAAGGCACCAACCATGGCCCCATATTCCTAGAACTAAGGAACACACAATAAATCCTATTTCTCTCCAGCAAACTGAATGACAAGGGCTAAAGAAACATGGTCTTTCAATCCATCAATTTCTATGAATGACCTAGGAGCATTTGGAAAAGAAGGAAATAGGGAGTCCCAACCTGGTTCCAAGACCCAAGCTTCTGGGATTATCTTGAGTATATACCAAAAGATTCCCAGGTGACCCAGGTGACTGAAATGGTAGCTGAGGTCAAGAGCCACTGTGTTATGAACTCTGTTATTCGACCTGTCTGTCTCCTATACTCTGTGTAGTCTCTGACTTTCTTTTTTGCATTTGGGGTATTTAAAACAATACATTGTGCTCCCCATCATAGCATATCTTCCAAAGCAGGGCACAGTTACAATTCTAAAAGAGTAAGATTCTCAGTCCTTGAAAAATTATTTTGGATTTATGGGCCAGAATCAAACTTTTATTCCTTCTCCCAAGTGTGAAACTTGCTAAAAGAGAGTGGGGTGCATTTGGGAGCTCGCCTGTTCTACCTTCACCAGAATGCAACAGACTGTAATGTTCTTTTTTTTTTTCATTTTTTAAAATTTTTGTTGAGAAATTTATTTGGTGAACAATCATACAAATTTTAACAAAATAATATATAATTTATATAGCTTCTGAAATTTGGATTTACCCCCAAGAGTGCCCCCCACCAATGACCCAACCTTATCCCTCCCTTCCCCTTCCCACAACATCTCTAAAACAAGTATTAGGTTGTGTAACATTTAATGTTCTTTTATTGGCCTCAAATGCATCAACTCAAACCTTTTCACCTTTGAGACTCATAATTCATAAATATTCAAGAACTGCTGTTATCTCAATTTACCTAAACGTGGCTGACCATACTGCCTGGCAGTTGGGTGGATAAGAAGAACCATACTTCTCACCTGGTTAATTACTATTTGCTGTGTTGATATGATCTGCTTCTTTAGGATTTATCTTGTCTTTCTGATGTCTTTATGAAGTCTTCTGTTTTGGGGATTTCCATAGTCCATATCTTTTGTCATTTAATGGTGTCTTCTGAAAAACAGGGTATCTCTGAGAATCTAAATGCTGCCCTTTAGATAGTTAGATAGTGAGAAGCTCACATTTAAAGGACTTATTTTCATTGTCCTATCACCTAAAGGAGTGTTCCTGACTTTCTGTACAAGCATGAATAGATGTTCATCTTGTAACATAATTATGAATAGATTGTGTAACCTAGTTTTTTTTTAAAGAGAAAGAGGGAGATAGAGAGAGAGAGAGAGAGAGAGAGAATCTATTTTATTTATTTATTGATCAGGTCTTTGTTTCTCCGACACTTAGTTGTGTATGGTGCTGGTGTTTGAACCCAGGTCCTTGTGCATGCCAGGCAAATGCTCAAACCACTGAGCGATTCCTCCAGCCCTGTGTAATCTACTTTTAAAGACTAACAGAAGGAACATTTGTTTTTCCAGAACAAAGTGAAGAGGAACTAAAACTGCTCAGTGATTTGGTACACTGCTAGAATTAAAAAGTTTCCTACATGAATAAAAATGATAACCCAATATAGACTGACATTGGAACATACTTATTTTACTGGAGTCAGCAATTCATTTAGAGGATGAATAGCTTTTTAAAAACGTTCCTATCCACCAAACACTTTTGTTCACATTGAAAGGGTGATCAGAATGAAAAGAAGCAATTAAAATTTAACATCATATTTATAATTATAAAAAGTTATCAATACAAAAGGAAAGCATCATTGCAGGAGGACTGTGAGGCCAGAGTATTCAGGGATTATCCGAGTCAGCCCTTCCATTTTCTCACATGTGACCTGCTCAAGGTTCCACAGGAAGTCACGGAGGGTGTCCATGATCTCAATTGAGGTGAAACAAAGTGTGGGACATGTGTTCCATTTCCCCTTTAGTAAATGCTGAATTCTTTTCAAGTTTTTTTTTTTAATATAGGGAAAAACTATAGGCAACCCTTCCTATTTTAAGTATATAAGATCTAATTACCACTAGTTATCTTTTCTGAAGTGATTTTTCACTGATGGTGTAGGAATATTTCTAATATTATACTCTAATAATAGGAAAAAATTACATGTTATTGATAAAGAGGGCAACATATGGCAGGTTTATATGACTGTATGTCCAGATCCATACTTTCAAGTTGTGTCCATTGAGAAGAAGGTGGGCTCTGTGAAAAAAGGCTTCCCAGATGAAGTAGGCTTAGAAAACCTGTTTTAAAGAAAGCTTAGCAAAATTCCTTCCTGTAGGAATACTTGGAACCTGTAATAATCTAATGAGTACTGTAGATCTCCTTATTGAGTTAAAGTAATATTTTCCAAATATACAGAAACCATTGTTTTTTATTTCTTATGAAGTAACTATTAACATTCCACCAGAATACTCAGAACTTGAGAAATACAATTCACAAAAATGTAGCTCTAGACCTTCTTTTTCAGTTTTTTTGAACCTCAATTTTTCATATAACTTAAGGGTCACAAAGTAGAATTTTCCAGAATATGCATTGGAAAAATCCACGGAGCCCTAGAGGAAATAAACTTTTATCACTTTCTTGCTATAAAAGCATTCTTTTCCTTTCTTTGAAAACAGTTTCTTTTTAACTGTTAAACTTTTGAATAAATTTTTGAGGTTTATTGAAGATTTTGGACACGTGTTTAAGAGATTCACTTTCATATTTTTTTGTCCTCATATCTTTATTATTATTGTTAGGATTCATTTTTAAAGACTTTGTCAATGCTTTTTTGTATTTTCTATGAAAAATAACTTTTATAAATATTTAAAATTAAATTTAAAATAATTTTTATATATTTAAAATTAAAAATTTATGCATAGAAATGGTATAAGGAATGAAATATTTATATCCAGCATGTGTCTGCACCAAAATACATTTTATAGATGGATAATTTCTTTTGTACTGATTTTTTCTTTTTTTAAAGAGAGAGGGACAGTGAAAGAGAGAGAGAAAGAGAGAACCTTTTTTTTTTGTAGTTTTGCATGTTGCATTTGTTGCTCCGACACTTCATTATATACATGGCACTGGGGTTTGAATCAGTGTCCTTGCACAGGCCAGGCATAACTGTGAGCCACTGCTCCAGTCCTCTTTGTACTGATTTTAATAATTACTATAGTGCCCAGTAAGTTTTCAAAGCCCTTTTGCATATATTACCCCATTTGATATGATAAATTTGCAACATTTTCTACATAATGCTGGTTATTAACTCTCTAAACCGGCATACAAAGTACAAGATACCAGCTCTGTCCACTTCTAAGTGGCACCAACCATACAGATGAAGAAGAAACTGAGTCAGAGAGAGGAAACATAATTGGTCTGGTACTATGTAAAGCATTTAACTTTTTTTTTCGTTTTAAGATGGAGGAATCAATATTGTTTATTTTTTCTTCTGGTCCTTGTTTCTCTGACACTTGTATATGTGGTGCTGGGGTTTCAACCTGGGTCTCCGTGCTTGCCAGGCAAGTTCTCCAACTGCCAAGGCACCACTCCTGACCTAATTAACTGTTTTGAGATTACTAAACATTTATTCATTGTTTCTTATATGAAATTTGCAGATTTCTTTATCTGTTGGATAAGCATTTTATTGCAAAGAGCCTTGTGAATTGTTCTCAGTCATCTTGCATGAGAAGTTCTTTGTGCTTAGAGAAATAATTAATAATTTACTTTACTGACATCATATGCCTAGGAAAGAAGGGCTATCTCAGAAGTTTTAGTTTTGAATCCTTAGCACTTAGATGTTCATTTGCAGAGATGGTTCAAAGTGCTTAAGCTACATGCTGGAGCTACTCTAATGTCACATGCGGTAAGACTGCTTGCACACAATACTTTGTCATTGGCAGTGTCATATATTTTCTTAGCCTACATCCCAGTCCCAATTCTTCAGTGTCTTGAAAGTGACTGCAGGAGCAGCAGTAAGGATTCACTTCAATTAGAGATGGAAGCTTTTCCTATTGCTAGGGGTCTGTTGTTAACCAATGGGCATCAATACATGTAGCAGGAAAAGATTACAACGTGATTCACTCTTTCACTAGAGAATACAAATATCCAGATAAGATGGTCAGAATATAGTACATTGAATTTAAACATTCTGATTCTTTTTGTCCTATGGGCTCAGTTACAGCTTCAAGTACAGTAATATCTCTTTATCTAGATTTTTTTTTGCTACTTAACCTAATAGACATGTAAATAAAAGCAAGAGTTGATTCAATTCAAATTTGAAATTGAAATATTAAATTGCTACAGGACACAGAAATACCAATAGCAATAAATATAGACAGCAATTAGTTTTTATTTATAAAATAAGTAAATATAAAAGTAACAAAAAAACCATATGGAATAATTCCTTTTCAGAGCAAGTGACTTTCCATTAATAGTCAATACGATTCTTGCTGCGTAATAATTGATGTTTATTAAGATGACTCCAAATCATAATCAATAAGATTATGATTGAATCAGTGTAATCTCCTTGAGAGAGAAAAAGCACGTGAAGTACATTTCAGGGCAAGCTGTTTAAAAAGAGCTGAAGCTAACAAAATGAAGTTTTAATACTAAACTTGACTTGTGAGGAAAGCTTATCCCCTGTTGAGGCCAGGTAAGTTAGGAATCATTGTACTCATAAAGTAGCCAGGGGTTTGAAAATTTCCCCTGACACTTAAGTTTTTGTTTTTTTGTTTTTAATTGAAGGACCCAAATTTGGAGCCTTTATTTTCTGAATGATATCATGAAAGATCATAATAGTTATTCCCTTTTTAATCATTTGACTTTTCATTTGTTTTGCTTTATTTTATTTTTCATGAAAATTTTGATGTCTCTTGTCTCCTTGCCCTCTTCTCTTCAGAGAGCCATTTAATGTCTGTCAAATGTCATGTTACATGCTATAATAACACCACATGGTTATATATAACGCCATAAAATATATGCATGTGACAGCCAGTCATAACCATGCCAATGATGATAATCAGATTCTATTATACATTTTAAAATGTCTGTATGACATTTACATCATAGGCTACCTCTGTGCTCATCTTTGTGATGGCAATTTTTAAAATCATCTTTCTTTTTTCCCCTTTTCTTTCAATTTAACCATTACATGGAGAAAGACATAATGCAAAGCAAAAACTATGTGTGATGGCCTTAAAGATATGTTTTTTAAATCTCAAAATTTTTCTATTAATCACTGGTGGTTAATGCACTGAAGCATTATCTGTGAATATAAAGTAATGCTTCCCAAGTATGTTATTTTAGAAAATTTCCAAGAAAGAATTTACAAAATGTGTACAAATGTCTCACAGTTATTTTACAGAGGGTTACACAAGAGTAAGAATATATATTTTAAAGCTGAACAAAATGAAAAAAAAGTGAAGTAAGGAATAGAAGAAACAAATTATACCTGGAAAAAAAATGGAAAAGTAGAGGAACTTTTTAAAAACTTTCCATTTTAATGATCTGATCATATGGGAGAAAATGAAGTCATACGCAATTTGAATTGCTGAGGTCTCATGACAAACACACCCAGTCTTTGAACTACTATATTTGAATCTGTGAAATGTAAGTAAATTCTGTGCAAAGAGTATGATTGTGGGCATTTTTAGAAAAAGCTGTGTTTTTCTTTTTGAATTCTGGTGTCATATTTTAGGCAACTTTTATATTTTTTTAAGATGTTCTGTTAAATCTCACAATAAAGATTTCATCCAAATGTAGGAGAAAGTCTTTAAACAGAACTGATGTACCCAAATCATTTTCTTTTGATGTTTTCTCAGAAATCAGTTGAATTAAAGCCACTTCATAATGTTACACTATCAGAACTTAAAATGGTGGAGATGGGATGTTTAATATTCCAAGCATGACCCAAACACATAATACAAAGAGATCTGGGAGAAAAGACTTGCTGAACTCTCTATAAAGAGGTATAATTGAGAAGGAAAATCCACCAAAAAACAACCAATAAATAAATAAAGTTAAATTTAAAAACCAAAGCCTCAAACCAACCAACCACACAAAAACTCAGTGGTTACCTGACTTACACTTCATGTCATTTTGTTTCATGCAGACGGAATGACTAGCTAATTAGAGTTTTTGAATAAAACTGTGTGACCTGCTCCTCCTTTTTTTTTTTTTTTTAACTCTGCATCCTCTTAGTCAGGTATCTGCAAATACTATTCGTGCCAATTGTCTCAGAGAAAAATATAGGCTAATTAAAATGCTAATCTTTAGTAAACACATAAGTACTTGCATGAAAATTAAACACTTGGACTGCTAATTCATGAATACGTGCTCAGACACCAGGAACACTGCAACTAGTGTGGACTTCACAGTCTTGGGCTTAACAGCTTCGTCTACATGTCAAATCCACTTCAGGGCTGAGAGTATCTACCATTGAAATCACCCAGTGTGCCTTCTCTCAAGAATAACTAAGGAGAAAAGAAAAGTGATGTGCACTTTGAGAAGATTATTTAAAGCCTGCAGATTCATTAGGGGAGAACTTAATTGTGATCGAATCTATAATCCTTTCAGTTCATCCCATAAATAATAACAGTCTGAACTCTATTGAATCACATGGCCTCTTTTGCACAAACCTATAGAAGAGAGTCCTCAAAATTGAATAGATGGAATTGAATGGACCTGGGAAGTGGGAACTGGAATTTGATGGACAGCCTTTCACCTCTAGGTTATTGGTTTGTATCTGACCCAGGTGATGAAAAGTCGTTGCTCTACAA
Source organism: Aplodontia rufa (assembly GCA_004027875.1). NCBI lineage: Eukaryota > Metazoa > Chordata > Mammalia > Rodentia > Aplodontiidae > Aplodontia > Aplodontia rufa. The sequence goes on along the minus strand of PVKS010018717.1, from coordinate 25,215 downwards.
TGGCTGTTTAGTAGTTTTCTGTGTAATGAGCTGTTGGCTCCACTCCATTCCTCAGTGGACAGGTGTCTGCTTGCATTCCCAAATCACCACTCCACTTGTCAGTCACATTTGAGGTCAAGGGCTAAATAGGAACCGGGGCCGAAATACTTTCTCATTCTGATGAGTACAGGCCTTCCTTTGTTGGTTGACTTGGTTGAAAAACGAAAACTGCCATAGTCACTGTTCATGCTCTGCCTATTTCTATGTGAGAAAATTTTATTGTTTAAGACTTCAATCATAATGAAAAAATTATTAGGTCCTCAAATGTACATGTTTTTATTGTTACTTATCATGAAAAGAGAGATGCCTAAATACACTCCCAGACTCAAAGGACATTAAAATTTAAATTTATTTGTGTATCTGCAATAGGGATATATCATACTAAGAAAGAATTTGCATCTGGCTTTAATTCATTGACACAGGAGAATCGTGATATAGACTCTGAATCCTCAGTGAGAAAACTGGCAGTTAGAAGACAGCCAGCGGCTGATCATTATATGATATTTTTTGACTGGAAGAAAAACTTTCTTTGAGGTGGGAGATGGAAGAAAGATCTAGGAAAGTCTCTATTTAATGTTTCCTGGGATTTATAAAGTGAATTTATAAATCTGCTTATTTTAAACTTATTTAAATACTTTTGTTTCTATAATTTCCACCATTGCACAAATACAGAGTTATGTTTATTACCATTTTTGGAAAAGTTTATGGCTTAGTGTTACTTGCCTAGGTTAGAAGCAAGAGAACTCAGATATGTCTGTAGATCTGTTCTCAATCACTTAAAAATGATAATGTTAACTTAGGTTATATTGTTTTCTATCCTGATGAGGCTTATTGCTAACTTATTAAAGGTGACTGGAGTGAATGACAAACTTTAAATCAACCTTAATCATCATATGCCTCCCAGCTCACTTTTAAGACTGAAACTCTCTGATTAAAAATTGTTAGCTAGGTGCAGAAGCTGTGCCTCAACAATTGGAGAGCTTGCCAGGTATGCATGAGGACCCGGGTTTGAACCCCAGCATCACAACTAAATGTCCAAGAAACAAAGGCCAGATGAAAAACTAAATAAAGTTGATTCTATCTTTCTCTCTCACTCTCTCTTTAAAAAATACTGTTAGCTAGCTGATTATGCATTTCTTTTACTCATAGATTGATAGCAAACTTTCTACAGCTACAATTTTTAGAAACAGAAAAAAATGATAAAATATGAGGAACCCTGAGATCTCATATGAAATCAATGGTTCTATAATTTATTGAGAGATATATTTCATATTCTTGCCAGATTTCTTGTCTTATTTTTATATTTGTTTCTCTTAGGCACATTGAGAAAACCATGCATTTTTCTAAGTTTTTATTAGTAAAAATAGATGGCACAATTCCCGTGGGACAATATGTAGACAAACATTAATTGGTATTTTCTCTATGTCCTCATGATATAGTATGAGATTAGTAAATATGAAGGATAAAAATTTGACTTGAACTCTGACTATATCTATATGTTTAATTTTTCCTTCTGTGGAAAATAAGCTTTATTAATGTAAATAAGTGCTGAACTTTTTGAAACATAAGCAATATTATAGGAATTTATTAAATGCCAATTAGGTGGGAACAAGTGAGGACACATATCTTAGGAAATATGATAAATTTTATTCTAACAGATGATCAGGATTATTTGTATTATATTGCCCTTTTTTAGTGAGAGTTTAAGAAAACATTAAGCATACCTTTGCATTGGGGGAAGGTTCCTTGATATAATAGGTAGACTATTTTATTTTTATTAATTTCCACTGAACTTGAGGGCTTGTCAAAACCCTGGAGAACTGGATCATGCTATGTCATCCAAGCTAACCTCTTTATTCTTATTGCTTTTGTTGGTTTGATTGATTAATATTTGCCTGATTTGGAGAGATTTAATTTACAGTGCTTTTCCAAGATATCTTTTTAAAAATTTTTTATTCAAAAATTTACTTGATGATCAAACAAGCTTCTAATGAAATAATATAAAATATATATTTAAATTCTGAAAATTAGATTTACCTCCAAGAGTTCCCCCAATTACCCACCCTTATCTTCCCCCCCACCCCGCTCCTTCCCAATACATCTCTGCAAATGCCTTAGGTTGTATGACATTACATCTTATTCAGATTTAAAACATGATAATAGACCTCCTATCTCAATGGCCAGAGACTAGCTCCAGCCTCCACAGATGAGTGAAGTCATTCGACCCTTGGTTCTCTGGGTATTGCTTATTTCACTCAGCATAATTTCTTCCATAGCCTTCAAAGGCTATTTACCTTCAAAGGCTGCAATATCATTGTTTCTAATTGCTGTGTAAAATTCCATGGTATATATGTACCACAGTTTTTGGATCCAGTGAGGTACATCTGGGTTGATTCCATAATTTAGCTATTGTAAATTGAGCTGCTATGAACATCGATTTCACTGTGTCTCTGCAATGTGCTGATTCTAAATCCCCTGGGAAAAATACCCAAGAAAGGAATAGCAGGATCATATGGTGGGCTCATCCCTAATATTTTGAGGATTCTCCACACTGCTTTCCAGAGGGGCTGTACCAGTCTGCAGCTCCATCAACAGTGTGCTAGTTAGTGTGCCTATCTCTCCACATTTCCAAGACTACTTAAATGATACGGTGTTACAACACTTCAGGCCCACAGCTCAGGATGCTTTAAATAGAGTGTGTTAAGGGATGCTGCCCAAATTTCTAGTCATTCATTAATATTTTATCTTTATGTCCTGTACCAGCTTCTCTAGCTGAGGAGATTGATCTTCAGAAAAACAGCAAGGTGAGTACATGTTCCTCCAGTTTTAGTTAAAAATCACATTAACCCAATGATATAAAGCAACTGTGCGAAGGGGCAGTTTTGGGCAGGTGGTAGAGACAGCTGTGGCAGCACCCCCGCCAAGTGCTGCTTATTTACTACACATGGGACTTATGTTAGAGCTTACACCACTGTCAAAGGTGTGGCATGTGCCTGTGCTTGTGTGCATGTATGAGTGTGTGCGTGTGCGTGTGTGGTGTTTTAAACAAATGTATTCAGTGAGTCTCATTGGTGGGAAACAAGTCTTACAGTGGAATTGGGAGGAGGTTTGCAGCAAGTTATTCATCCTGGCAATTATTGCAAATTAGAACTTTATTCAGGAAAGGATATCAATTTGAGAGTAGATGGAACACATTAACTATGGTTAATTCAAACCTTCTTTGAATGGGGTACATTTTCTTAGAAGGAGCCATAGAGATAAATGCATCACGTGAACCTCAGAACCAAACTGCTGAATGAAGATATTGGAGGACTGCAGCTATTCATTTCCATTTACAGAATCCAAATTGCTGAAAAGTCATGGGAAGGCAGGAAAGAGACTTGTTGTTTTTGAAAATGCTCCCTGGCATTTGTCTGCCTGCGTCATCTGATGCAGTATCTCATTCTGCTGCCACCCGGAGTCCCATTCATTGGTTTGTTTAACCCAAAGTGGGAAAGTAACTAACACAAATACATTCATTGTCCATGCTCTAATAGAATTAAGATTCCCAATACACTGCCTGCATTTGAATGAGGTTTGCTACACACTAGCTTTTATGGTCACACCCTTTTCCCTTGATGGTTCTTAAGAATGGCAGAAGCAGGAGACCAGGAATTTTGTAAGCTCATAAATATGAAGCACACAGTGTTTAAATAATGCCAGGATGGTGATACAAATGGACCAATGCCAGGAAGCTCAAAGTTAAAGCTAACAATTCATCCTTACATTATTATGAATAAGAAGGGAGGAGAAAGGGGCACTGTGTTGGCTACAGTGGTGCTGCCAGCAGACTAGGATGGCTCTAATGGGCCAGTGTGGCAAAGAGCTTTGAATTGCACGCTGTTTACTCAGAAGACAGGAAGTAAGTCTATTCTGCCCCCGAATGATCAGCTCCAGAAAGTGGGGAATTACATAATATTGTTTATTTTACACTGAACATTAAGAACTTGAGTAGTTTTGAATAAACCTAATTCTAGTATCCTGCCAGTTGGTGGTGAAGACTGGCACAGGGCATTTGATGTGGCTGAGTGGGCAGTACCAGTGTAGGTTTTCACTGGCTCTTATTCCTACCCTGCGGCTTAGCTGCTGCGCTTTTTCTTCTTTCATGTGCGACAGGAGCCTGAGCAAGTCTTGGGAACACTGCAGTGAAGATGGTCCCAGGATGAGCGTCTTTGTCATTCGGGGATGGACTTAATGCTATGAAAGAAAATGCTGGGCTTTAATGTTCTTCCCACCCCGATTTTTTAAATTCAATGTCCTGGAGTTTGCCATTTGGTTGGTTGGTGACTATCTCAAGGAATCTGAATTTGCCAAAGTAAAGTGGGCAGTGTACTTTTGATGGTTAGTGCACACCATTTCTGGTGGTGGAGAAGAAAATGCTTGCATTTTTTAAAGATTAAGGTGAGAGGAAGACAGACTTCTTTTAATCAACAATTCTTGAAGAAGTATTTTTCTAAAATCCAAACCTTTAAAAAATAAAATGATAAGTTACATGCTGTTTTCTGCTTAATATCTGACTGCATTCGATTCATCTTTTTCTTAATATGTGCATTTTATTTTCAAAATCTTGAACTTCATATCCGATATGAACTAACTTTCTTGTAACTCCATATTGCATGTGCTCTGCTTTACCTGATTTCTTTCAGTGGATTTTAGTGATGGAGGATTCTTCAGTGTCTGAGGTGACCTTGGTTTTAGGCAATGTGTCTTTGACAGCCACCTTAGTTCTTTAGAGTGCTAGATTCTCTTCAGAGACAATTAATCCTGAGGGATGCTTGGATCCTTGAATATCTTCTGCTCTAGACTCATGACAATAAAGGCAGTATACATTTGGGTATCCTATTGTAGGTATTTTTTTCTCCTAGCAGGCTTCAAAATATAACAGTGATGAAGACAGTACCCCCACTGATACCATAACTACTAAGTTTGCAAAGTTACCCCTATGTGCTAAGTGCTATGCTAAAAGCTCTTTGTGAATTATTTTACTTTACCTTAGTGAACAAGTTGATGGAATAGGTACCATTACTGATCTTATTCACCAGTTAAATATGCATATGGCTGATGGTAGCTATGAACCCAACTTATAATAGATTAAAAATAGGTGTTTATCTTTTCTTATGGGAAAAGAGGGTTGGAGATTGTTCATTGTGGGTAATAGTTCTGTGGCTCAGTAATATCAGGACTAGTTTTTTTGGGTTTTTCCAGGGCTTTCCTTCAAGTTACAAGATGGCTGCCACAAGTTGGGACATTTTTGCATTCAAAGCAAGAAGATAAAGGAAGAGGTGGAGACACCTACCTCTTTTTATTTTACAGGAAAACAATATTTTCCTAGTGCCTCCTACCAGACTTGATTGTATCTCACTAACTTGACTGATACCGTGGGACTATTTCCATCTGTAAGAAAGCCTGGAAAGCAAGTAGTTAGCTGTTTCACCTTCTGTGGGAAAAGGAGAAGTGTGTTAGGAAAAGCATTGGGTTAGCCAGACTAAGTGTCTGCTAGTCTTATTTGGAGATTGAGAAAGCAAGGCACAGAGGGACTACCTAATGTTAACTACTTAATGTTAAGAAGCTAGTAAGTGAAAATGCCAGGGTTTCAATTCAAGTTATTCAGTCTAGAGCCAACATTCTTAATCATTATATCACATTGCTTTGTATATTTCTTTAGTTCTTTATTTTCCCTTATGGAGGCTTGGTGACCAGAAAAGATGCTTAAATAAAATCATTCTCGTCTCATTTGAATTGAGGACTGCAGGACCGTTCCAACATTAGTTTAATTTATACAGCCTTCATTTGCCACCATATTGCTAAAGATGGAAATCTCTGAAGCATATTATCTAACTGTATTTAAACGGGCTATCATCTTGTCACTTCCATGTGTTGTTGAAGAATCTCACCACTTATGGACAAACACTGTTATTTTAAGAGCTTTAATTCCTTTTATTTTACCCCTCTGCAAACTGAGCATGCCCAAGTATGCACTGTAACCTATAATTAAGATACAGGCTGTCTTATTGCCAAGTAATTTTTCCTTCTTCTCACCATAAACTCAGTAATAGCTTTCTATTGCAAGTAATTGTCAGAGAGATTAACATATTTTTCCTAAATAAAAAAAGCATCAGAACTTCCTCTCATTCTTAGGGTCACCTGCTTACAAATTTCTTTATTAGTTTTGTTATTTGACCAGTAGCTATAATGTAATTATAGATATTTTGGGAGACATTTGCATATCTTTCAAAAATGTAAGAAAGCCAGAGGATATACAGGAATCCATTTACTAAAAATAAAGCAACAGGGACTGCTTTTCTCCAGTTCTCACTGCCACTCTTTTTCCTTGGAGTTGCTAGTGAACAGAGCAGGTGTAATACCTAGCAATACCACATATATTATACACTGGTTTTATTTGGTTCATAATAAAGGTGATGCATTCCAATTCCAAAATGGATGGGACTTACATAAAGCCTAAAAAAAAAAATCCAACAACTTTACACTGTGAAGGTCCTAGAATATGTAAACATAAAATATGTAATCTATCTTTGATTTGCTCCATAATGCTCCTTTGCTTTGAAATCATGGCTGTATTACCAAACTGACAGTTTTAATGGAAAAAGTGGCTTTCAAAAGCTGCTGTTGAAAACACACTGCATAATTCTCTGAGTCGTGAATATTTTACTACCAACATATGCAGGGAGGCAGTGAAAATACACTGGCATTTTATTCCCTGCAAGCTGGGATGGAGGAAATTCACTGGTGTTACAACTGCATACTTGTAATATGATGCAAATTCATAAATACCTATGAATGTACATTGTTGTCATTGGCAGGAAACACCACTTCATATAGTCATTTGGAGATGATAAATGTGTGTACTTTTATTTGTAATTTGCTCATTTAGCAAACTTCAATCAAGGGCCCATTATATTTCAGGTACTGTACTAGGTGCAATATAAAGATGACGAGCGAAAACTCCCCACAACTCCTATAAATGAACTCAGTGCGTTATGCCAAAGGCTCCAGGTGAATGCCATGGAATTATGCAGGGCAGCCTGGAAATCACGGGCCAGGACAAGGACAGAGTTCCTTGAGTCTGGCATCTTATGGGGTATATGTTTGGGCCAGGGCATAGTTGACAGACCCATTTGACTGTGTGCCAGGAGGCAGACCCTACCCTTCTGTGGGTATTACTTTCCATAGGGAGAACATGAGAGTAGCCTAGATAGTGGTCGTAGAGAGACTGATATAATTATTTTCGGATTGGATGCCAGGAAGCCTGATAATCAGGCTGTTAGCTGCTTATAGTAGTGATGAAAAGTGCCACCTTACACTTGGAGACCTGGGTTCCTGGTTCCCTAGAAAATTAAGTTGGGGTATAACCCTTCCTTGTGTAAGGAAGGATTGGATCTGATTCCTGCTAGCTCACTGGCAGAATGGCTAGGATAAACCTTGATTAGATCTTGGGTAAAGGATTAAAAAAAGAAGCTATCAAGGACATTTTGAAGTTTGAGATATTTGAATAACAACTCTATGTTAGATGACATTGTTGGTTGAATTCTAGATTACTTGGATGCAATAACTGTACTATGGTGTATATAGGAGAGTGTTAGAATACTTGGGAGTCAGATGTCATGATATAGCCAACTGATTGTGAAGATGGTTCAGGAAAAAAATTGTGTGTGTGTGTGTGTGTGTGTGTGTGTGTACATGCACAAATGGCTGTGCTTGTGTGGATAGAGAAATTGAGCAAATATAACAAATTGATAATAAATTAGTGAATTTCGAAGACAGAAAAAATGACTATTATAATACTTTTAAACAAAATTTTATAGCTTTGAATATTTTCAAAATGAAAAGAAGTTGGGAATAAAAGGCACACAGAAAGGAGCTTTTATCTCATTTCTTTTTCCTGGTTCAACACTCCTCAGTTGGGAATGCTTCTCTGGCTTCTCAGATCCAGGTTTGGCTTTCTGTGCCCAACCCATCAGAGCATTCACCCCCTCACTGTGTATTTGCTTGTCTAGTTTGCACATCTCCCTAGAATTTAAGTTTTCTGAGTGCAGAGACCATCAGGGATAGTAAAGTTTTCATGCACTGCTGTATGCACAGCTTATAGTGCCCAGTCCTCATTCAGTAAATATCTGTTAAATGATGAAATCCATAAATGATGACAGTAGATATACATGAATTAGGAAAGTTCACACTGAAATGAAGTGGCTAACCCTGGCTCACTGTTGCAAAGTATAGAGGTATGAAATTCAAGTGTTTGCAAATTTTAAAAAAACTATATATAATTGTTAAAATTGTTACCATTTCTTAGTTAAATGAATAGTTATTGAACAAAGTACACGATGAAGGTAATTAATGCACTTTCTAATTATTCTTTCAAGCTAGCCATATTAGTCAGATCTCTGACATTTGAGCTTTAGAAATAGTTGAGGAGCAGACACAGAGTTAGAAAAGAAGATAATACAATTGGGTTTGGAAAAGGTCCATTTCCTACTATCATCCAACCCCTATGACAACTTTTTTTGGAAATGCCTCTTATTTTGTTATACAATCTATGTGACAACAGCTAGATATTAATGAACCACAAAGATTACCAAAATTCTTGGATTTCTGTCTCATGCTTACTTCCTGCCATCTATTTAAGTGTTCATTGTCCTTTTGACAACAGAGCAGGAGGGAGAAAAATGAAGAGTATTATGGACTGATTAAGTTCCCTGCACCAAATTCATAGATTGAAACCCTGATGCCTGGTCTCTTACAATGTAACTGTATTTGAAGTCCAGGCCTTTAAGGGGATGATTGATTTTAGATAAGATCACATGAATGGTGACCTAATCTAGTATAACAGGAGTCTTTGGAAGAAGAGGAGTAGGCATTAGGTACACACACAGAGGAAAGACCAAGTGAACACAGGAAGAAGGTGGTATGCGCCAAGGACAGAGAGGTGGTCCGGAGCCATTAAATCTAATAAATAAAGACCACTTGATCTAGGACTTCCAGTCTCTAAAACTGTGACAAAATATATTCCTTTTGTTTGAATCACTCATTCTGTTGTATTTTGTTATGGCAGCTGATGGAAGTTAATATGGTGAAAAAAAGACTGAAATGAATTGGTTGTTTGTTGATAAGTACATTTTTGTAAATGTAGTTTGGGGAATGAATTTAAGTACAATAGCTTATTGAGTAGGTTGGAGTTCTTTCTTATCTGAAGTATAATGTTTTGTGATTTACTTGGATCTTGGAAGTGATTTAGCCCAAACCTATAAAAGGTCTTGACGCCAGCAAGTGGGCATCAAGAGCTTTTGCTGGTAGCCTCTGTAGTGCCGGGAACATTTAAGTTCTCAAGAAGCTCTGCCATTGTGACCTATTTGTCAGTTAGAAAAAATTTCGTGTATTGACTTGCCATCAGTGTGGTGGAGACTGCTGTTTATTCCACAGTATCTGTTATCCTTTTCCTTAGTATTATCTGAGTATTATCCAAATGCATGGCTACCTGAAATAAAGATGTTTCCCTGATTTCCTTGTAGCTGAAAATAGACATACTATTAAGTTCTGGCTAGTGGAATAAAAACAGAAGTTACATATTTCATTCAGAAAATGTTCTTAAACAGAGGGATGCAATTCTTTTCACCTTTTTTCTTTCCTGATGACTGGCATGCAGGTAAGTTGGCCAGAACTCATGCAGCCATCTTAGACCATGAATCAGAAGGCATAGAGTGAGCTGCTGAAAGCTTGGATCTCTGATTAGGGAAGACTTCCAAAGGGACTTGGATGTTTATTTTTAGATTTTGCTTACTTTAGAGAAATAAAACCCTCTCTTGTCTCATGTAGTTCTATTTTGGGTTTTATAGCTAAGCCTGTCAACCAGTTCCTAATTATTTAGCTATCTGCTCCTGTATAACTTTCACTCATAGGTCCTCAATCTACTTTTCTGAATTACATAGTACTCATTCTGTTTCTACATGAAAAACATAATAGTTGAAGACTGTTATCCTGTCTTCCCTTTGTCTATGAACTAAGTATAATTGATATCTCAACTGTCCTCTGAAGACAAGATTTCAAACTCTCTGACCACTTTCATCACTCTCCCGAGGCCTTGATTTATTCAAGCATTCTTTATTTCCATAAATTGAGAGTTGGCTGAATTGTACATATTTCACAGGCCTAGATAGGATACAACCCAGGGAATACTAACAGTCTTGGGTACAGTAAAAGTAAATATTGGGGAGAGAATGACCTGAAACAGACTTAGAAATAATTTCTATAAGGGAACAGATTTTTCAATTTATTTTTATTCTTTAAAGCATAGTTCTCAGTTGCACTAATAGATGAATCAGTTTTTGTAGTTTCTTACTAGATAATATTTATCAATATCTGACAGTTGAAATTACCAAAGAGGAGAGACAATCTTCCATTATTGCTGGGCAGAGTTAGGTATGTTAATAGGTAATTTGTTTCTGACAATTCTGCATCTGGTCTTCTAATTAACATGGTGAAATGTAAGCTGAATGGCCAACTTGCGCAATTTGCTACAAAATCTGCAATATAGAGAACATTTTTCAAAAGCTGTCTTTTAATAATAGTCATCTCAACAGATGTGAAGTGTATCTCATTGTGGTTTTGATTTGCATTTCTCTGATGATTAGTGACGTTGAACATTTTTTATATATCTTTTGGCCATTTTTATGTCTTTTTTTTTAAAGATAAATGATCTCTTCAAATCCCTAGATAATTTTAAGTCAATTTATTTATTTGTTTGCTATTGCATTGCAAGTGTCCTTATATTTTTGTAAAGTAACCCTTCATCTTATAAATGATTTGAAAATATTTGCTCCCATTCTGTGGGTGGCCTTTTTACTCTGTGCTTATTTCTTTTCTGTGTGTAATATTTAGTTTGATATCATCTTATTTGTTATTTTTTATTTTGCTTTATGTACTTTTGTAGTAGGTATATCTACGAAAACAAAAGGACCACACTTGTTAGCAAGGATGTGGAGCAACTGGAACCCTCATGCACTGTTGGTGGGAGTTTAAAATGGTGCTATAACTATGGAAAATAGTGTGGTGATTTCTCAAAAACTTAAAAGATAGTATTATCATATGCTCTGGCAACTCTACTTGCAGGTATTTACCCAAAATAATCGAAATTGGTGTCTTAAAAAGATATTAGCACTCCAATATTCATTGCAGACTTCGCATAATAGCCAAGCTGTAGAAACAACTTAAAATGTGGTACATACATACAATGGGCATCATATCATTCAGACTTTAAAAAAGGAGCTTCACTAGAAGTGCAGTAGTACCTACTGACTACACTTTCAGTTGCCTTCCCTGGTTTCCCCAGCTGAATATTTACCTTGCATCATGGTGCCACAGGCAAGGTGAGCAGTAGAGGGTAGAAATTGATTTTTAAAAAGGGCAAAGTGCTGAGTCCCATGAGGCAGTGTGTTCAGAAACCTGAAAGGGGAGCAATGCAGTATAATACTAATAAAGTGAAAAAGACAATCTGAGGGAATTAAGGTGGGGAGACCAGGCTCTCTCTTTCTCACAGAATGAAGACCAGAGTTTCCATCCCACATAGCTTTTATTATCATCTGTGACATAAGCAAGAAAGGCAATTAACTTAGAACATAGCTGTGATGCATAGCCAAGTTTCCTCTTCAAACACGGTGGACACCTATCCTAACTAGAGACAGCAGCAAGTATATCAAAGCTTCCTTCACTAAGTTAGCATGCTTCTTATGCCAACATACAGGTTGGTACATACAGGTTTATTGTTTAGGTACATATGCAAGCTCTGCATTCCAGGCTTTTGTGCCTTTGCACTAGTCAAGTATGCTTCAGCCTTGCTAAGGAAAACAATGTCCCTGGCATCAGGTAAATGGATGGCTAAGGAAGAAATTATGCTGAGTGAAATCAGCGTAACCCAGAAAACCAAGGGTCAAATGTCTCCACTCATCTGTGGAGGCTGGAGCTAGACCTGGCCATTGAGAAAGGAGGTCTAGTATCATGTTTTAAAGCCGGATAAAGTGTAATGTCATGCAACCTAAGGCATTTGTAGCGATGTTTTGGGAAGGGGAGGGATAAGGGTGGGTAATTGGGGGGGTAAATCTAATTTTCAGAATCTCTATATATATTATATTATTTCATTAGAAACTTGTGTGATTGTTCAACAAATAAATTTCTAAATAAAAAAATACCATGACTCAAACATAAAAAAAATAAAAATAAGTAAATAAATATATAAAGGACTGGGGATGTGGCTCACTGGTTAAGTGCCCCTGGATACCATCCCTGGTACCAAAACTAAATGAATAAATAAATACAGCAAAAATTTTGAAATCATAAAAAAAGAACCCTCAAGTCCTACCTGCAGATCATACGGGGGGCTGGTGCCACTTACTGCCTTGCAGCCTTGGTCTGGCAGCACATGGGGGCAGCCTCCAGTTTGAGATGGCATGGGCAACCTTCTCTGAAAATGAGGCTTAGGCAGATGGTGGCATGGACCTCCGTGTGAAGCAGGACATGGAAGAGCATTCTAAGGATGTGATCCCATAGCCATTTGCAGGTACTCAGCAGCTTCTCGCCTTTGAACAAAAATGCCTTCATAATGTGTTCATCTTGGGTCTGAGTCAGCCAACTGGAGCATTTATTGAGTATTGAAGTTGTATGCATAACATACTCCATTGAGTTTAGAGATTTAGAGCAGAATAAAGAAAATAAAATACAGAATTCTTGCCCTTGAGAAGTTTGTGTGTGGTTATAGACATTTTTTTTTTTTGATAGTTGCCTGAGAGGATCTTTTAAAAAAATTCAAAATAAGGGCTGGAGCTGTGGTTCAGCAGTTACGGCGCTGGCCTGGCATGAATGAGAACCCAGGTTTGAACCCCAACACCATGTACAAATGAAGTACTGTCTACTACTGAAAGTAATTACATATAGATATGTATTTTAAAATTTCTTTTGAGATTATTTTAGATTTTTAGAAATATTGCAAAAAATAGCACAAAAATTTCTATATACCCTATACCTGCTTCTCCCTAATGTTAAAATCTTACATAACAGAACATAACTACATTGAGGATGTACCTTTTTAGAAAAGATACCACAGAGGTAATATGTCCTTCTCAGTCTCCATACAAGGATATATTATGTAAATATATTATGTAAATAGTTTTTTTTTGCTGATGATATTAACTACCAGTTTTCTTCATTATAAAGTTACTTTATTTCTTTGCAGTTAACAAATATTAGGGGGAGGAACTTAGTTAGCATCCATCGTTGGATCTTGCCCACAGCAGTTATTACTATGATATTCTAACAGCTATTTTATAGTTTACTTAGTCCTCATGCATGTATTCATTGGAAATAAAAAGGTAAGTAGAGTTATCCCTTTTGATCTTTTTAGTTATACATAATTAACCATATGTAAATAAAAATCTTAAATCAAAGATATTTGTTTTTTTCTTCGCACTACAATCCAACATTATTGATATTTATTTTGTTGCCCAAATTGTAGAACTGGTCATCTGGTATATTTTTAAGTTGATTCCTGTATCCCTTATACATGTCCCTATCTTTTTTCCTTTTTTTTTTTGAGTACTTCCTTATTTCCTAGCACCATGAGATGCCCCCAGTTCAGCTTGTATTTTACCTGCTGTTGTCTAGGAATCAATAACTTTTCCAAGAAACCTTGATTCTTTTTATTAGAAAATGATGCTTAGAAATCAAGATGTGGATATTAAGTGTGCTCATTCCTACCAGGGTGTCATTGTTTGTACTCTAGCAGCAAACAGAGTTCTGAAATATGCGTATGTACACCCATGGTACACTTCTCCATATTTTTTGTTCCTCTCTGTGTATATATGTATATATATATATATCTGCATATATATTATGTTGTTTTATTCTTTTCTGCTTATTTATAACTTCTCTTTTTGACAATGAAAGACCCAGTTCTTAATACTTATTTTTCTTTACTTGTTTAATCTTATTATTCATATAAAGAAAACTGATCCATACTCCTGCAAGAAAAATGCCTCAACTGCATTGCAAAAGTGCAGTGTTTGTGTACATTTCTGTCTTTAATTTACCATGTCTAGTGAAGAAAACTCTTTTCCAAAGTTTTCTTAGATTAGCTCCTTTCTCTTTACCTTTTTCAATGTGGTTATATGTTTTATTTATTACACTATTAGGTTTGCTTGTCACAATCTGTAGTCTCTTTGGAGGTCCCTCCCACATCTTAATTGATTTTTTTTTGATTGTGTACAAAAAATATCCACTTTGTGGTTCACAATTCTGGGAGTTTTAACAAATGCATAGAGTCCCATGTGCAATACTACAGTTCTTTGTATACCAGTTTCTTAATTCTCTAAATTACCTGTGCTGCTCCTTGGTTCTCAATCTTCAAATGTTTTCTTTTATTACTAGAAAGTGAACTTATTGAGATCACTTCCTTATGCTCCTATTTTTGAATTCTATGTGCTTATCGTGCTAAGTTGATATTTAGTAAATGCTTGTTGAATATTTTATGCCCTAACAGCTAATATAATTGACACTAAACAAAAATTTAAATAACTGAATAAAAAATGAATGCTTTCATGGGCTTATAATTTGACAAAGGTGATAAGAAATGGAATTTCATTTGGAAGGTAAATAACTTAACTTTTGCTGTTAAGAAACCAAAACTCAGTGACTTAAACCAATAAGCATTTATCCAGCTTAAGAGTTGGTGGACTGATTGGATGGTTTTTTTGGTCTGGTCCAGCCTTGATTGATCTTGGTAGTACTTGCTCATATATGGATGATCGGCTTGGTAGTCAACTGGAGCCTGGCTGGTTTAGGATGGCTTTACTCACTTGTCTGTCCAGGGTGGGCTGACTTGTTCCACATGGTAGTGGCAAGATTCCAACAGAGTTAGCAAGTAGAATTGTGAAAGGCCTCCTGAGTTTGAGACTCAGAACCAGAGAGTATCACTGATACTGTATTTTAATAGAAAAGCAAGTCACAGACAAGCTCAGAATTAAGAGTAGGGGAAATAATAATCAACTTTTTGACAGGGGAACTTTCAATGTTAAATTGCAAAGGACATGGATAGAGCAATCAATCTGTCACAGAGGCTATGTAAGCACACTTGAAGACCTCATAAATACTCTTAATGTGAACATTAAAGCCATCATGTCCCCTGCTGGCAATAATCTTGTGAGTTTATTTTTCTTACCTGCTTTCCTCTATACCACTCCACTATACCTTTGTAAAAAATCTGATTCAGAAAAACTGATGTAAATCTCAGATATTAAAATGTGATTCTTGGGCTGGGGATGTAGCTCAGTGGTAGAGCACTTGCCTAGCATGCCCAAGGCCCTGGCTTCATACCCAGTGGCACACATTCACATGTGTGTATTTGCATACACACACTTATACACACACTGATAGGCTCTTACGAGAGTTTCAGGAAGGTTAGAAAAAAGAATCCCATTTGTCAGTCACACTTCTCCCCTCTGCCTACCCCATTTCTATCCCTTTTGTCGTACTCAAGTTTTTCTAATCTAAATTCACACATTGAAGATGGGAGTGAAACATCACTGGCCATGCACATGTAATAACAGGCAACTTCAGAAAATCAGGATCATGAAACTACTGAGAATTTAAAGGCTTTATACCTATTCTCTTTGATGGAGTATTCTTTGTGACTTGGCTTAAATACTTTTATACAATTACTTGTACAGGTCAAATTATGCTGCACAATACCATTTCTGGTATTTCAACTGTTTATGTTATTAGTCACTGCCATCTGATGAGAATTTTTAATAAAGTTCCTTGCGCTGCTTTGCCTTCATGGTCCTCACCACTCCCAGTGACAGCTTTCATTAGAGTGCAGTCAGTTTTGCTCTCATAGTTATCCTAAGCAGTGAACAGGGATGGTGAATATACCAGGGCTGACATGTTCCATCAGCCTATGATACTTGAAAAGGAATGGTTAAATTGATGCCCCAAAGTTTGATTTTTGCTTCAACACTTTTTGTTGGTTTAAGCAAACTGCTGGGTACAGATGTCTCAAAGTCCTTAGACAGCCTCTGGGAAATTCAGCACATCTTGAACAAAAATGTGCTGCAGAAAAGAAAATGATACCCAGAGTTCAAACAGGTGCATCAGGCAATGCATTTAATGAAGTTGCTAAATTTTGATTGTGCAAAACAAGGTTTCAGTAGAGAGAGGAAAAGCACAGTAACGATGATAACTGTGTGATTTGCAACAATTGCAACATGTATGTATTGCTGTCTTTAGGGAACAATGAATTATTCTAATAAATCCTACGTCTATGGTGGAGAAAGAAATCCTCTTTAACGATATTTAATAGTGTTAGTTTACAGGCAAATGATATTAAAATGACTGAACATTTGGGAATAGAAACAAAAATACCCTATACTTAAAATCTTTTAGTCATTTGCTAAAAAGGTTATTCTTATGATAAAACACTGAGGAGTTTTGCCTTTAGGAAAAGATGGGAGAAAAGCAATTGAAGCAGCATGGTAGTCAACTGTACTAAAGCAGTGACTTTTTAAACTGGGCTGGATGGTTCCCTTGGGTGTCATGTCTTAGGAGCTGCCATATGGGATTCAAGCTGGTAAGGACCAACTCTGCTCTCCCTATTCCTATCATCCACCATAATCAACCTATGAAATTAGCTCTATTTAAATTTGTTTTTGATACCATCTGTTTTTGAAAAGAGTTCTATAAAAAAAGATAAGATACTATTCTGATATATAAAGAAAGCAAAGGGGGCTGAAATCATTGTAAATGATTAATCTGCTATTTGTAATCATTCCAGTATTATAAATGTCAGAAACAGAACAATATTAGGCAAATGCAAATCAGAACATGGCTAAGATGTGCATATGTATAAAACCTTTTACTCATATATCCTCAAACGGAAGTCAATCAATTCAGTAGCACTGTTTCAAGGATGTTTAAAGAAAGCAGGAATGCTGCATATGGAACTATATATTTTAGAATCATGCAAAGTACCAGGCAACCAAGAAGGAAACTTCTTGAATCAGTCATTCTTCCATGCAGGAGCAATTCAAATGGTCTATCTATGTTAGTCAATCATTAAGGAAAGAGTTTCCAGGATTTCCAACTTTATGAATGGTTAAATTTTTTTAAATTCTGAGGAACATCACTAAAGGGATAGCTCAATTTGTCTTTTTCTTGAGGTATTTAATAACAAAACTATAACTATATCAACTGACATAATCCATTTCATAAGAGAAAGGATATTTTAACACCAAAATTCTAGGAAAGATGAAATCTCAGGTAAAATACTACACGATAGCATGTTGTCCCTCTTGCTGCCTATATCTGCGTGTGTCTCCCCAGTCAGACTAGAAACTGTTCAGTGGTTCAATGGGGGTGGAAATTTAAGTTGTAGCTTTTCCTACTGATGAAGCAGTAGAAACTTTTCCAAAACATTTTGGCAAAGTAGCTCCTTGGGCACATTTGGGTCATGGCCTGGAAATGCAGGTAACAATGATTGGCTTCATTTTATATTATAGGAAATGATGGCTAGAAATGTGCCCTAGAATTTATTGTCCACTCCTTAGATTCATCCAGGTCTCTGTGACTTGACCCACATATTTATAAGTATTTAGGTGATTTTATGAGAAACCCAAAGTGATCTTTTCACTGAGCAGATGTCAGATCTCTTAGCTTTCTATTGAAGGCTGTGTTTTGGTTGGGAACATAAGAGCATTGATTTGTCCTTGTGTTTCAGGTAGGACAGCAAGGTCTATACATGTGTATGCCATTTAATTCTCAAATGACCCTTGTTTGTAGTTTTTATTACTTCACTGTTTCTGATGGGAAGTTCAGACTTAGATAACATAATAATGCAAAGAATCTGCACAAGACGAGAGACAGAAAGAGAGAGAGAGAGAGAGGGAGAGAAAGAGGAGCTTGCTCTTGAGATGGGAAGGCAAGAAATGAGAACAAAACATTTAAAACTCCACTCTTGATTTTTCCCCCTGTTGAGCAGTAACTACACCACCACACCTCTCGTGGTAGGAATCAGTGGCAATGGCCTTTGTGTGAGCGTGGGAGTCTGCTGGGTGGTAATATGCAGGGCAGGGTCTCAGGGTTGCTGTGATGAAGGGTGAATGAAGGCAGGTGGCTCTTAAGTGTCATTAAAAATTCCCTTTTTTACCTTTCCGCCCATCAGACACTGCGTGTTCAGTGGTTCCCCAGGAGACATTGTCTGACAGAGGAACTGGCATGCCTGAGGGAACATGAGCTTACAAGTGAAAAGTATTAGGTGCCCAAGGAGCACAACTTCAAAAGGAAAACCAACTGTTGTGGTTACTTTTCATTTTCTGCAGAATTATTCTCCGTTTCTTGCTGAGCTTGACTACATTCCCAAGCCTCTGTTTCGGCTGGTGGTGGCTGTGTGATTATGTGTTCATGGATGGAATATAAGCGGAAAGGATGTCTGCTCTTTCTGTCCTTGAGTCCTGAGGTTCCGGGTGTGCTTCCTCCAAGATTTCTTTCCCTTATCCAGTGACAGGGCCCAGACTTGGTGGCAATCCATCTTCAACCGTGCAGACAGTTCCTGTGACCCGGGGATGGTAGAACAGCTTGGAAGGAGGGATGTATTATGCAGAATGATCATACAAGTCAGAGCAGCCCCAGACCACTGCCTTCCCCACCTTGTTATATGAGGAAGAAAGCCATGTTCATGTTTATTAAGTCCGTGCATTTTGGGGTCTTTCTATAATAACATCTAACCTTATCCTAATTAATGTAAAAATGAATTGAAGAGCATATGTATCTTACATGATCTAAATCAGATTATTAAAGCAGAATTAGCAACAATGCAGAGGAAGCATAAAAATGTACTTGATGAGATTAGGGAAGAGTAGCAAAATAAACAAGAAGGAACCACACCAAAGTGGAAATGTTAGCACCAAACTGATATGCACTGATGTGCTTTTCTACCTTTTGAGTTTTCACTGAAAGTCACAGGTACCTGTTAGTTCATAGCTACCATTCGTGTACCCTCTCTCCTGCTTTCCCAACTTGTTGACCTGTTTTTTTTTTTGCTGCTGTTCCCTCTCTTGTTTATCCTCTGGGTTTTATGCCTTTCATATTCATTTGTATCGTTTTAGGAGAAAATGTGTTCGTATTGCACATTTAAAGGGAAGGCTCAGGTTATTCTGATATATCTTTTATTTTGGATTATGGATAATTCCTACATGTTAAGATTTCCTGTAGTTCTTTTAAAAATGGAAAAGTTTTAAACATCTATTAAGAAATAAAAGAAAGCTAAGTAAATTACAGCGTCCATGTATTGGAATACTATGTAGTCATTAGATATGATGTCAGTAAAGAGTTTTTAATGATGAGAAGGTATTTATGTTATAATGTCAATTTTAGAATTCATAGAAAATTGCATATACATTATATATCTTAAATATGTGTACTATAAAACCTATACAGAAAAAGATCAGGGAGTGGTGGGTGCAGTGGAGAATGCCTGTAATCCTAGTGGCTCAGGAGGTGAAGGCAGGAGATTGCAAGTTCAAAGTTGATCTCAGCAACTTAGTGAGATACTGTCTCAAAATTTAAAAATCAAAAAAGGAAAAAGGGCTGGGGATGTGGATAAGCAGTTCTGTGTTCAATCCCCGGTACAAAAACAAACAAACAAACAAACAAACAAAAACAACCCAGAAAAATCTGCTACATTTAGGAGTCAAGGTTACCTTTTCTTCGTATTTTTTTAACTCTTCTTTAAATGTTATCTATTAAATAATCAATTATTTTTTCAGTGAATTGTTCATAGCTTCCCCCATATTTTATTGGTGCATTACAATCATACATAATATGTTTATTCTATTTTTATGGTTTGAATGTGAGGTATCCCCCAAAAGCTTACCTGTGACAGTTCAGAAAGGCTGAGGTGAAATGATCGGGTTATAAGAGCCTTAACCCAATCAGTGACTTAATTCCCTGATAGAGATTAACTGGCAACTGTAGGCTGGTAGGGTGTGATTGGAGAAAGTCCGCGTCATTGGGGCTGTGCCTTTGAGGTATGTATCTTGTATCTGGCATGGAGTTTATCTCTCTGCTCCCTGGAGACATACCTTCTGCTGTGGTGTTCTGCCTCCTGGCCATCTATGGACTAAGACCTCCAAAACTGTGAGCCCCTAAATAAACTTTTCCTCCTAAAATTGTTCTTGTCAGGCCCTTGGGTCACAGCAATGAAATAGCTGACTCAAACAGAAATTGGTCACGAGAAGTAGGATGCTGTGACTAACCTGACCATGTGGTTTAGAAGCTTTTGGATCTTATTAGAATTTGTGGGTGGAACTTTGGAAAGTTCAGTGATGTGAGTGACAAAGCTTTAGCCTGCTGTAGGTGGAGTTTAATGGGTGATTCTTGTGGGGAGCTCAGAAGACCAGAATGCCTATTGGACTATGCTAAGTAAAGACAGGACTCATGCAGTTTCAGAGGAGAAGGAGGACTCTTGGAAATTTGACTAGAGGCCATTCATGTTATGTTCTGGCTAACAAGCTGTCTGCATTTTGCCCATGTCCAGAGACTTTCTCTGAGCCTGATTTTAAAGGTGATGGACTTCTTAATCTTGCAGAAGAAATTTCCAGGCAATGCGGTATTCAGGCAGTGAAATGGGCATTGCTGGCGGCTTTTAGCCAAGTTCATGGTGATATTCAGGAGCAGAAAGCAGAGCAGAAAGATTTTAAAAACTTAGACTTGAAAGGTAGGAGTAAAACTGAGGCTAAAGAGATTGTAGTTGTTTAAGATATTACCACCACTAGACAAATGCTAAAAATTTGCCTAAAGACCATAGGAAGATGGCTTGAGGGCTTCTCAGGAGTTGGCAAGACCACACCCATTTCAGCCTCAAGGGTCTGAAAGTTCCTTTGAGAATAGACTAAAAGGGCACACATCTTGTACAAGGGGGCCTACGAAGATTTTTCAACATGCTGGGTCACCTAGACTTTCAGAGGCCACTGCAGGCTGGTGCCTGGAGGCCTGGCTATTGCTTAAGATGGTAGCAGGTTCTGCAGGATTGCAGGATGCTGGAGTTAAGGGGTTATGGAGGTTTCCACAATATTTCAAAGGAAGGCTGGGGAGACAGGATAAGTGACTCAGTGTCAGAGTCTCTGAAAAGAGCCCTTGAGAGGGTGATGCATGGAAATATGAGAAGCCAAAGCTGCAATGGAGACTTCCTGAGATTAACAAATGCCAGTACCATGGAAGCTTTGCCAAGAAAAGCTGCAGGAATTGAACATAGACAAGCCAAAAGAAAACTCACGTGTACTACAACCAGCAAAGCCATAGGTGCGGAGTTGCACAAGCCCTTTGGACAGAACATCAAGATGTCACATGCTCCAGATGCCAGACTTGGAACTACAGGATTTGTTTGCCCAGTTGGATTTTGAACTTGCTTTGGTCCCATACCTTCTTTCTATGCCCCTATTTTTTCTGAATGGAAATATTTTCTGTGTGCCTTTCTACATTGGATTGAATTCTATAACTTGATTGATTTTTTACAGGGGCTCACTCTGAGAGTTTACCTTGATTCTCACAGGAGACTTTGGAGACTTGAACTTTTGGGCAATCTTGGAACTGTGAAGACTATGGGAACTCTTGAAGGTGGATCAAATGCATTTTGTATTGTGAGATTGTAATGAGCTTTTGGAGGCCAGGGGTAGAATGCTGTGATTTGGATGAAAAGTGTTCCCCAGAAGCTTGTGTGAGACAATCCAGGAAGGCAGAGGTGAAACGATTGGGTTATGAGAGCCTTAACTCAATCAGTGAGTTAATCCTCTGATAGATTAACCTGAGCTGTAGGCTGGTAGGGTGTGGCTGGAGGAGGTGGGTCATTGAGGGTGTGCCTTTGGGGTGTATAGCTTGTATCTGGCACAGTTTCTCTTCTGCTCCCTGGAGACATGCCTTCTGCCATGATGTTCAGCCCTGAAGAAAGGAGCCAGCCATCTACGGACTAAGACCTCTGACACTGTGAGTCCCCAAAAAACCTTTTCTCCCTAACATTGTTCTTGTCATGTCCTTTAGTCATAGCAATGAAAAAACTGTCTAAAGCACCTATTGTCAAGTATATCTAGGAAGAACAGGGGGTTAAAGGAAGAGAGGAAAAGGTGAAATATTGGAACTGAGTTAAAACTAGGTACACTCCAAACTTTCATAAGTATGTCATTGTATATCCTATTATTATGTATATAAACAAACAAACAAAACAATACAAAATAAAAAACAGGAGTGGGAGGAAGGAAAGAGAAAGGGTAAAACTGGAGACTGAATTAGAACAAATTAAACTCCATGCTTTTATAATTATGCCATTGTATAATCTTGTGTATACCTAAAAAAAGAACCAATAAAAATAAACAAAATAAAAAATTTTTTTACATAGTCATGGAATTCAATGTTACATATTTGTACATGCACAAACTGTAACAATAAAATTTGGCTAATATATTTCCCCAATATTTCCCCTTTCCTGTCTCACCTCCCTCCCCTTGTTCCTTTCCCTCTACTCTACTAATCTCCCTTCGATTTTCAAGGGGTCCTCCTCTCCACCTTTCTTTCCCTTTTCATTCATAGTTTTTTACCAGATCTTCTTAGATGATTAAAGATTTGTGGCTAAATCATATATTTTTCTTTGACCTGGTACAGTATCTGCAGCTCTATGGCACATAGCAGAGCTGTCAAAGTACAGTCTGCAGGCCTAATGTGGCTCACTCCTGTTTTTGTAAATAAAGTTTCTTTGGAACACAGCCATGCTCATTCATTTTGTGTTGTCTATGGCTGCTTTCATGCTACAATAGCAGAGCTGAGTAGTTGTGGCAGAGACCATCTGGCCTGCAAGACCTAAAATATTTACTATCTGGGCCTTTTCAGGAAAATTTCACTGGCTGCTGGTGTACAGAAAGAATCGCTTTGTCATGTCTTACACAAAAAGTACACATGCCTCTACTCCAAAGTATCTTGGTAGATGTCTTCTAAGATAAACTGATCTGTACTTTCCAATACTATAATGGTTTATTTTTAATTTCTGTTAATTTGAAAACATTTCAATTTAAATCACTTCAGCAAATATTTAGAGAGGCCACAAAGTGAATCTAGACATTAAGCTGGACTTAATGGTGGGTGTGGACATAGTGGAATAAAACATAAATGAATATTTCCTAGTCATAAAATTTTCATAGTCTAATTCTGAGAGTATTGACGTTATCATTTTAGCCTCCCAAAGAATTGACTCCTAAGTGATTTGTTTTCTTTCAGTAATGGAAAGAGTGGTTTTAAACACTGGACACAAACTACTGGGCTGATGGAACTTTTGCCTATGCATAGAAGCATCCCATTTTCTCCAAACAACTCTCCTAATAACCTTGCAAGAGTATCTACTTTCAAACTGAAAGTTTCCATCAGTAGAAAATTCGAATTGTCTGGAGCATTGATCTTGGACTTCCCAGCTGGGAAAATACCAATTATTGTCTTTGTACTTTTTCATTAAGAAATTTTGTAATATTTATAATAATATTCATACCAATATATAATATATTTATTATTAAATAAAAATTTTCATGAGTAAAGGGTGATTCACAATGATTATTTTGAATTCCATGACCATGTATCAAACTTTTTCTGCCTTTCTGATTTTAAATAAAGAACAGATAAAATTGAACTCAATATTTTCAAATTAACAGACATCTTAAAATATCTATGATATGAAATGTACACTGTCGTTCAGAGATGCAAATGTAGAGATGATCTCAGGGAACTTTTTGTGTTTTGGTTTATTTCCTGTAGGAAAAAGTTCAAGTCATGATTTTTCAGAATAAGCATAGAATTACGTTTTTTTAAAAAAGCAATCCCATCTTTCAGCAGAACTGCAAATACAATCACCACTTTAGGAAATATTCTGTTTTTGCCTGATTTCAAAGACAAAGGCCTGCTTTATATCTACCATGCACAGTCTAATCTAGAACTCCCACTGTTGTATCTTGGCTAAGGCTCCTCAGCTCTGCTTAGATAGGACTGTATTGTGGGTATTCCCACGTTGTTGCTTTTTTTGAGTAATAATGGAAGAACCTAAACCTCTATTCATACTGAGAGAAGGTTATGAAATTACAAAGTAAGCAAGCATTTCCCCCAATTAAATAGTACAGATTTTTAGAATCTAAAGAGATTGTAGAAATTAGTTTCTTCAAGTCACCCCTGGTAGTAGTGTTCTGATAAGGGATCACTCAGGTTGGGTATGATTCAAGTTTATAAAAACTTGATAACTTCTTTATGCCAGATATTGTCGTGTACCATTATTCCATTATTTTATATTTTTGCATTCAGTGATAGAAAACTCATAGCCTCACAATATAGCCTACTTCATTCTCTGTCAGCTCTAATTATTAAAAAAATTTTATTCCCCATGTTGTGCATTTTAAAATCCCTTCCTGGGCTAGAGCGGTGGCTCAGCGGTTAGGGTGCCTGCCTGGCATACGCGAGGATACGAGTTTGAACCCCAACACGACATACACAAGAAAGTGTCTGAGCTCCAAAATCCATGTGAAAAACTAAAATTAAAATTGATTCTCTCTCCCTCCTTCCCTCTCTCTCTTTAAAATACATACATAAATAAATAAAAATGCCTTCCTGAAAAATCTCCATCATTTATCCTCATTTCAGTAAACTGGATTCATCTGTTAGATGGAAGATATGCATACAGAAGAAAGTAGCTACCATGTTCCCTTTGAATATGGAACAACCCCAAGCTCTGGGGCTCCATAAAACGATTCAAAAAAGAGTACAGAATGCATGTATTGCATTTCACATTTTCTCTTATTTTTTAATGTACTAAACAAATGTCTTTTTAGCAAAAGCTTTGAAGATTTTAAATGAAAAGACATCTGATATTTTGAAAGCAATGTTATTAACAAATGTTTAGGCATTTTAAAGATCTGTAAGCAGGTTCAGTAGGGTATAAACCAGGGATTACATCATTTATATCAATTTCTTTTTTTTTATTTTTGAACAACCTTACAAGATTTTAACAAAATAATATAAAATGTGTATATATTCTGGATATTGCAATTATCCCCAGGAGTG
>PVKS010018716.1:0-39581 GCA_004027875.1 Aplodontia rufa | reverse complement strand
CAATTTAGTAAAAAAGAGTCAGGCTAGTCACATGTGTACACAGACACTGAAATACAAGGATCTCTTACTATTTCTGCCCCATAACGTCCAAGATTTTTCATACAACTTCATTTCCCTTGGTTTATTGGCTATAAATTTGCAATTAATCCTGTAATTATATTTCTTATTAATGCTCAATGATTTAGTATATTAACACGAGGTTTTGTGTATGGGTGTTAAGGGGTGCACAATGGTTTAAGTTGAAATGAATTACTCTCTTTTGCCATTGACCTCTCTTATCTTCTGATCTTTTCTTAAAACTAACTATGCACATGACAAAAATCATGTCATTAAATAATTCACCAGACAGTGATTTGCTTCCACATAACCAAAAAATAAGAATCATTCACAATATGTTTTTGCTATG
Source organism: Aplodontia rufa (assembly GCA_004027875.1). Taxonomy (NCBI): domain Eukaryota; kingdom Metazoa; phylum Chordata; class Mammalia; order Rodentia; family Aplodontiidae; genus Aplodontia; species Aplodontia rufa. Next base: position 39,175 of record PVKS010018716.1, on the reverse strand, counting down.
CTTATCATGCTTTTATATACAAACATAGATCTTTTAAAATCCTTATTGTATTCTTGAAAAGTGCTAAGAATGGATATGAAGTATTCTCACCACCAAATGATAACTATGTAAGGAAATGTATGTTAATTAGCTACATTTAGTCAGTCCATGTATACACATCCTTCAAAAAATCATGTTGCATACAAAAAAATACATAGCATTTCATCTGTCAATTGAAATAAAATTTATAAATTTTAAAAATGCAAATAAGTAAAATCTTTATAAATTAACTAGCAGACTAAAGTACATCATGCACAAATACAATTAGTAAAACATACTAATAATCTATGTTCAGAACATATTAAAGCAAGAATTCTTATTTTTCTTTCGCATTACGTATTTGAGGACACATAAAGTCCATTTTTTGCTCTGCGTGGTTAAGAACTATTTGCACTGCCTTATAATTTGCTGTAAATTGTTTTCCTTTCAGCCTTTTCTATTGCTTATTTCTTGAATTAGCCAAGATTATTTTGGCTGTAAGGGACAGAAACCCACACAAACTAGCTTAAAACAAAAAAAGGAATGATTGTCTCTTATTAGGAAGTCTAGAGCTTCAGGCAGGGTCAGGCAATGCTCTCTGCATCCTTTTCAAGCTTTGTTCTGCTTTTCTCTCTGGCTTCACTTTGCTGTTTTTAATCCCAAACAGCTAGAAAAGGAGCCTGTTGGCATTCAAACTAGATGGTCCTCACAGTATGGGTTGCAGACCAAAAGAAAAAAGCCTCTCTTTCTGCATCCACTTATCAAATTCAATAAGAAGGCTCTTGTCCAATATTATTAGGGCCATGTAGATCTGATTGGCCAGGCTGGGTTGGTACCCACACAAAAGAAGGGAACTAGGTAGGCAAAAACAGCACATATAGTCTATCCATGGGCAGAAGAGTGATTTGGTTGGGTTACTGTTTGGAGAACAAAAAATGCTGCAGAAAAGCAAGATCAGTCCCCACTAGGAACAGCAAGGAAATGCACCTTATCCAAATAGGGACAGTGGAAGCTTGAACTGCTTTGAATCCACTCCTCCAAAACACCATTGTGGTTGTAATTAAATTTGAACTCTGAAATTGAATTATTCAAAATCACTTCTAATTTGTTTGCATGTATCTCCTTAACAAGAAAAAATTACTTGCTTTAATTTATACTTGTAATGTTTACCTTTATAAACACACATCAGTATATGTCTTAAGAAATAGCGCCACATTTCCACGCAGAGTCAGGCTAGGCAAAATATTCTCTAATTTGACTCTTTGATGTAAATTACCTCACTTGGCATCCTTGCACGTGATGAAAATCAAAATAATCAATTGTGGTTAGAATAATTAAGTCTCAAATGTATACAGAAGGCTACTTGCAACTACCAAATTAAACTGTTTCTGTGTTTGATATCATCTCTCCAAAAATATTTTTTCAGAAATAATTTCATATTTTTGTCTTTTGGGATTTTTTGTTGTTGTTATATGGTTCTAATCATGAATGTATCTTTACTTTTGATACTGTTTTTATTCAATGACATTAATTATGAAAAATGAAACTGGTAAAAATATTTCTCACAAAAACTCCTTATATCCAAACCCTAAGGGAGAAAAGCACTTTAATCATGCTTTTTTTTGTCAAAATTGAACTTTTAAATACTTTTTCATCCCTGCCAATATTTCCATCTTTTCCAACAAGTTTTTTTAAAAATCTAAAAGACTTTAAAAATCAATGAGAATAGTGGAGATTTCTCTGTGTGTGTGTGTGTGTGTGTGTGTGTGTGTGTGTGTTAAAGCCTATGAAAATTTCACAAACTTGGTTTCCCTCTTAATCTTACTCCTCTAGTACCCCTGAAAGCATAACTTTGAAGGAGTAGTTTTAGAGATATTGAGCTTGAAAGGGCTTTTGAAATATTTCATTTCTAAGCTGAGTCAAAAATAGGCATGTTTGTTAAAAAAAAAAAAAAAAAGTCCCCTCACAAAGAAGCTTGTCTGGGAAAAGTATTCTTCAAAACTGTAGACATTTCTTTCAGAAAGCTTCTGTTCCAATTCATGGAGCTTATTGTTCTGATCTCAGAGTCAGTCCCCACAGCTTGAATTTCTTTTCAAAATTGTTTAATGACTTTTAAGAATGTGTTTCTTGCTAAGTCTTGTGAGCTTCCGGTGTCAGTGTTCGCCTTTTGATTTCTGTTATTTAGTTCACTTTTGTGTTCTCAACCCTTGATAAAACAAGGACCAGAATTGTTTGGCTCTTTGCACAATATGTGCCCAACCAACTCAGAATCCTTGAGCACACATATGTGACTTCCCCATTGGGCTTTTCCTTGCTGAATCCATTTGCTAAGCTTGCCAAATATGTCTACATATGTTTACGTATGCAATTTTGTTATGATTTTGTATAATATAAATGTGTTAATTCACAACTGGTGCAGATTTGACCAGCTAAATCAGATCTGACACTCTAATGAGAAAATAAAGAAAACAAAATCAATATTATGATGCCATCACTTGTGGATCACTTAACATTTTCTCTTTCAACCAAGAGAATTAAATCAGTTTTTGATATTTCTATCATAGTTAAGCTTTCTTAGAAAATGAATTTAAAAGAAAATGATTTTGGTTTCCCCATGGCCAACTGGATAGCCTGTATGGTTGTACAGACTGATCAATGTTATCTTCAAATTTTAAAACAATTTGTTTCCATCTGGAATTTAGCAACAACCGCAGAGCCCTACTTCCCTAGAACCTGGAGCATATTCCTATTTCAGCATAGTACAAACAATCCCAAAACCTTGTAAGGACCAGCTATTTTAACTGTATCTCACAAAGAGCAGCAGACTTCACTTCAGACCTGTCAATTAGATTGTGATTGCATCAGCCTCTTCACCACTGCACAAGCAATTCCAAAAAATACATCCTTTCTGAAAGACTGGGTAAGGTTGGCAAGTTAGTCAAGTCTCCTGTTTCCCTTCTCCCTGGAAGTTTCTTCTTCAGCTGCGCAGAGTTCAAAAACTTAATTTTATTGATAATTGATTTCAATCTAAATGTAATGATGTATCAATCAGATTTCTACCTTGTTATTTAGTAATGAAAAATATATTACAATTAGGTGATAATGATTTTATCAGCTAGATAAGTGCATGCTCTTCTCAATAAAGATACAATGGAAGTTGTTAAAATTCAGAAAGTGGTGTCTTTGTTTATGCTATAATAAAATATTGGAGACTAGGTAATTTATAAACAAGAGAATTTTATTTTTCACAGTTCTGGAAGATGGCTCTGTTTGGGTGTCTTCACATGGCTGAGGGGCAGAATAAAAAGGCCTAAGGTAGTCTCTTTGAACCCATTTAAAAGCCACTGATTTATTATAATCTTGAGGTGGAGCCTTATGACTTAATCACTTCCCAAAAGGCCCACCTAATAATATCATTGTAGGAATTAAGTTTCAGCACATTGATTTTGGTAGGTATACAAACCGTGGCAGTTGATCTAGTGAAAATGAAAAGTTTCCAAAGGGAAATTAAATGAAATTAAGGTTACTCCATACTGTAACCCCCTCTGTTATCAAGGCGCCTCCCAAACTTCTCTTCCTGGCTCTAATCTTCCTGGCTCTAACTGTCCTGGTTCTAATCTTCCTGGCTGTAATCGTCCTGGCTCTAACCTTCCGGGCTCTAACTTTTCCACAGGCACAAGCATACACCCAACGACCTACTTTCACCACTGTCCTTGGGGCAGAGAACCAATCAGCATCTGCCCTCTGCTCCTAACTACCCCAACCCCCATGAAAATCCCCTATAAATGCTCTTGAACACCCGCAATAAGTGGGAACCCATCTCCGACGATTGGTTTTGGTCTCGGTGCTCTGGATTATTCCTTTCACATACGAGTTGACCTTGTCTTACTTCCTCTGCTTCCACCTGGTTCTAAAAACCAACATCATTTTCAGTCCCTCATGTAAAGGTTTAAGTAATTCCATGTTCTTTGAGTCAAAGCACTGAGAGTTCCTGTTCAGAAGGAGCTGGACTGAAACTGCAATCACAAATATGTAGAACCGTGATATTATCAGTTTCTAGGTTTTTGGATAGTGGTCCAAAGACCCCCCCAAAAACTAGAATACAGGAATGAACCCTGGGCATCTATCTGCATAGTACTTGAGCCAGAGGACTCTAAGTTTTTAATCTCCTTCTGTTTCTATTCTCCCTGCTTTATCCTCAACATCAGGATCAGGATTTTGCCTCCATCCTGCCCCTCAAGGGCTTAGTGATTTTGATTGGTTCTTGAATCAAATGAAGGGGGTTTTTTTTGTTTTGTTTTGTTTTTGTTTTTTGTTTTTTTTAGAAAGAAGGACAGTGAGAGAGAGAAAGAGAGAGAACCAATTTTTATTGAGTTTTCACATGGCTTTCATTGCTCTGACACTTAGTTGTGTACGTGGGTGCTGGGGTTTGAACCCCTGTACTTGTGCATGCTGGGCAAGCGCTGTAACCGCTGAGCCACCGCTCCAGCCACCAAATGAAGGTTTTAAGAAGAAAAAGTTCACACCCAAATTGGGTTTATTCCACCAAAGGCTAATAAAGGGACTTTATAATAACAATAGCACCAGGGAGAGAGAAACTAGGAGCAATAATTGAAAACTCCCAACAGTATGAATGAGCTCCTACCAGTCTAAGGCCAAAGGGAGGCAGAAATGAAGAAGCAATTCTTTGGACCTTAAAAGGGAGAGCTATAAAGTGAAAAGAGGTAAACTTCAGTTAAGGGAAATACTTTATCATGTCCTAGCAATAAGGGGCGAGGGAGAAATTCCCCAACTTCATTTCCTGCTCATTTGTCCATGGAGCTCCCTATAGAAAGGGGAGGAAGCTCAAAAAAAGTACTTCACAGGTGATCCTTCCAAGGCAGGGAGAAGAGTGGAGAAGGCGGTTACGATCAGGAGAGGAAACTATGAAATATCCAGCGCAACTCCCCAGTTTCCACCAAAATGCATTGATCTCTATTTCTTCCTCTCTTGTTCCCCACCCTGAGGACTAGGGTTATTCTGGGGCAGTCGCAGAGGTGATAACTCAAGATGTCTGCAGACAGGTCAAGCTGAATCAATAAACCTTCCCAGACATAGTTCTACCTAATGGTATTTTAAAATATCTATTTGAACTTCATCCTGCTTCCTAGCATACAACTTTGTAAAACCAATGGATAAGAGTGTTTTGTGTATCTAATGAGGTTCTTGATGGGTTTTGTATCCAATGACATAATTGATGGACAGGAGTCCCTCAATAGGCTCCTGATGGGGGCTGATCACTAGAAAGGCTATTGTTATATTTTGACCCAAATAGCCAATGTGATCATCAAATCATAGCTACATAGTGAAGCCTCCCTTAAAAAATCCAAAAATTCCATGTTCAGAGAGGTACAGGATAACCGAATCTGTGGATGCTCCTGGAGGGTGACACACCTACATAGGGCATGGGAACCCCATGTCCTTTCCCACGTGTCTTGCTCTATGTATCTCCTCCATGTGACTGCTCATCTGTATCCTTCACAATATCTTTGATCAAAAATGGGTAAATGTGGGGTTGGAGCGGTGGCTCAGCGGTTATGGCACTTGCCTGGCATACACGAGTACACTGGTTCAAACCGTAGCACCATGTATACAGCAAAGTGTTCGATCAATAAAACTCACATAAAAAATAAGTAAAAATTGATTCTGCCTTTCTCTCTCTCTCTCTCTCTCTCTCTCACTCTCACTGCCCCTTGCTCTTAAAAGGGGGGGGGGGTAAATGGAAGAAAAGAATTTCTCTGAGTTCTGTGCACCATTCTAGAAAATTAATCAAACCCAAGGAGAAGAACCCTGATTTGTAGCCAGTCAGAAATGCAGGTCACAACCTGGGCTTTCATACAGCATCTGAATGGATCCAGTCTTACAGGACTGGACCCTCAGTCTGTGGAATGTTACACAAACTCCAGGTAGACAACATAAGCATCTAATTGAAACAGAGGACACCTATTGGGTGCCTGCTGTAGAATTGACTGGTTGGTGTGTGAGACAAAACACTCACATCTGGTGTCAGAAAGGTTTTTATTGAGTGATGTATGAAATAGGACAAAAAGATTTGTTTTGTTTTGTTTCATTCTAGTATCTTCAGTCACCCTTTATAATAAAATTTTTCCTACAATAAGAACCAAGAAAGCAAAGCAGCAGTGGGCACGGAAAGGAGGAGAAAGAACATCAGATATGTGAAATAGAAAAAGCTAAAACAATCACTGAAGGAGTAGAGCCAGGGGAAGGTGTCAGAAATGATTACTGGGTTTTGAACTAGGTAACCAGAGCGCTAAAATAAATACAGGAAGAGGATAAGATCAGCTTAAACCACTTTGTCTTTAAAGTCAGCTCAATCTCCAATTGGGGATATCCAGGATCAGTTGCAAATGTTACCAGTTGTGAAGGCTGGCACAGATTTGAGATCAGCAAAGCAGAGCTTCTGGTTGAGCCATGTAATTATTGAGAGGAAGCAAAACAGAGGAAAGATCAATCATCTCATACAAAAAATTTATTGGGTGGGAAGAGAGCAGAATGAGTGATAGAATAAAGAAGAAGAAAAGAAGGAGGCCATTCCAGGAGACCCAGAGGATCACAGTGTCCAAAACGAAGGGAAAGTGACTTGAAGAGTATCCTGGCAGCAAGGGTGGATGCTATAGACAAGTGAGAGAGCATGAGAAATGGAAACAGCTATTGTCTTAGAGCCTAAGAGTTTGTTCTTGACTCTTAAACAAATTTGGTAAGGTGAAGAAACAGGCATCATATGCATAGGGTGGCCAAGAAGTCACTGGGGTAGCAGACTGTCCTCTAAAGGTGAAGGCAGAGAGCACCAGGTTTAGCACAGCCATTCCTCTTTAAGGGAGAAAGCCAAGCTCAGGTGATCCTACAATCCACTTATGCCTGTTGTCACCCATGAATGACTAAAACTTTGCCCTTTTCCTAATCAAATATAATCAGGAGAATACTTGTGGTGCTCCCTGGCAAGGCAGAAACAGCAACACTGTTTCTCCAAAATATCAAGGAAGGGGATGAGATTATATGAAGGTACAAGGAGCTTGATATGATTATCATATGATAATCAAATCATATGATGATATGTGCCTTCAAAATTCTTTACCTTTCCCATAAATTTTGAAATAGAACAAAGGTGGGGTTAGAATTACGGCTAAGTGAGCTTTCTGAGGTATGCCTGTGATAACCAAGAACACTTCCTATTCCACTGAAGCAGTATTGGAGGAACCAATCTGGTCCTTCAATCTGCCATGTCAATGGAGAAGATCCAATATAGAAATAGCCCATATTAAGATTTTTAATATACCATTAAAGCATGGGATTTTTTTTTTAAAATGAGAGAAAAAGAGAGACTGAGAGAAAGCAGGAGTGAACTTTATTTTTTCATTTGGTTTTGGTTTTTCCAACATTGAATTGTGTATGTGGTACTGGGAATTGAACCTGGGTGTTCACACATGCCAGGCAAGTGCTGTACTGATGAGCCACCGCTCCAGCCCTAAAAAAATTTTTTAAATTACTCTTTAGACTTACTTCTTTACATTTTTATATCTCAAATAGCCATGACTTCAATAATCAAATAAAAAACAATTATTTGGAAATCAATCTATTTGTTGTTTTAAGTCATGAATACACCTCTTCAGTATGTTCCTTTGAGGAGAGATTGTGAAGCATGGCCTCTCTTACAAAGAACCCTGGCACATAACTAATCTACGTAGGGACAAATTCACACAATACTACCAAAATGAGTGGTTTTTTTTTTGTTTTATTTAGATGGTGCCTATATGTAAAACACATAAGACTGAAACATGGTTGCAAAACAATATGCATATGATTGACATTGACAGATCTTAGTTTTTGGTTTTTGTTTGTATTTGTGCATGTCTGTTGGGTTTTATTTTACTTTTCATTGACAAATAATAATTATGTATATAGATGGCATGCAATGTGATGCTTCAATGCATACATTTATTATGGGATGAATAAGTTAGGCTAATTACCTATCTTTTTGTAATGAGAACATTTAAAATCTACACTTTAAGAAAAGGTGGAACTAAGAGAAGTTAATAGCTAGCAATGAGGATGGAGGAGGGAAATAGGGCAGGGTACTAAGATTTTAATCTGCTGAGGCAAGATGTCAGGAGATACTGGAGTAGTATGACATGTAAGGAATATAGGCTTAAGTGTATCATGCAATGCTATGACAACAGCTCGTACATTAAGTCAAATAGGAGGCACGAATGTTGGGAGTGCATAGTTTAACTAAAGTCTTTCTTAGCAGAAAATCAATAGATTATTTCAGAATTTGATTTACGAAGAAAAAGTGTTGTCATTATATAATAAGGATAGAGGAAGACCAGGAAAAAAATTAAAACAGCAAAAAAGCTGCTATTGATGAAAAATGAAACAAGAGTGGGAAAGGCTATGGTGAGGAGCTGCGTCTTTCATTGAGTCCTTCCACTTCACTGAAATTTTTATCCTGTGCACATGTTACTTTGACAAAATATTAAAGAAGGAAAATCAATGGTAATAATAGAGGATAGGGCCCTCTTCCTTTCCAAACAGTTGAGAGAGCATCATACTAGTGCAGTCTGAGATTTTAAGACTCCAAGTCATGCTAAAATGATTCTGAGTTGATTTGTACAGAATGTTGGTTTCATGGGCTATGGATAGCGCTCAGTGAAGCCCTGGGGGAAAAGTTGGAGCCAGGCATGGTGAGATATGCCTGTAATTCCATTTACTCAGAAAGCGGAGACAGGAGGACCCCAAATTCAAGGCCAAACTGGACAACTTAGTGAAACCCTGTCTCAAAATAAAAATAAATAAATGAATAGGCCCTGGGTTTCAATATCTAGCCACACACACAATAAAAAGAAGAAGAGGGAAAAAGTTGCATTTAGTTTTAGTAACTGGGAGAAGCAAACAATTTTAAGATATCAGAGCAAAATTGATACCTTCAGTGAAAAGTCCAGTCTTGACACATTACATCGTGCAGCCTAAAGAGAGAGAAGGCTCCATCAGTGGCTCCTGCTCCTATAGTCGTTACAGCTGAATCTCGAGGCATCTAAGAATCGAGAGCACTAACAAAATTAGCAGCTGATACAGGCCCTGCAGACTGCAGTTTTCCTAGTCTACTGATCACTACTTACTTGTTTTCTGTTAGATTTTCTTGACTGTAGTTTTGTAGAAAGGAGCTTAATCTGATGCAGTGAAATCAGATTAGAAACAGTTCATCTGACTTCGTTTTCATTAAATTTCCTTAAATAACAGAGCAGTAAACATAATGCTTAATATACCCATGGATTCCATTTGACCCATTCTACTTACCTACATAAATCCAAGCAAGGTCCTTCCAGGACCCAGTAGAAATTGGACACTGACTGTTTCAGCCAGCTTCAAATTACCACCAATGCTCTCAGGGGTTTGTATAAATCATAAAACTGCACCCTGCTTCTCTGACTGAATTTAGCTCCAACGTAAGAAACTCTTCATTTAAAGACTGATTGTGTTGTCAGCGCTCTCTCTTGAATCTCATTAGTGATTCCTTGAAAGTGCTGGCCTCCTAGGTGGGTTCTGGTAATTGTGTATCTCTGTGAGACTTTCAGGAGCTTGGTAGGGTATCATTAAACTGAGTGCACTAATGTGTTGATCCCGGAGCAACCAGAACTAGTGGGATTTGAATTGAGACTTGAATTGAAATGTCAGGAGTAAATGTGTCCTTCAAGCAGATGCTGCCCGACCCAAAATTGGAAATCAGGAAGTGAAATGTTTGCCTCATAAGGTGAGATGGAATGAATGGAAGGAAATACACTTATTACAGGGCCTCTTCAAGACCCCATGTACATACACATACTCATGAAAGGTGAGCTGCCACAGATGCCTGTCCCTTACCACTGTAAATCATTGAATCATTTGATAGAATTCACTGAGCACCTACTATGTGTCTGGCACTATCAAAAGCACTTTGGACATATCTGTGAACCGAGCAGACAGAAATAACTGCCATTATGGAGCTTACTTTAATGTTTTCCTGTCTTCCTTGGCAACCAGGGCAGTGAGTTTAGAAGAGCATTTTTTTCCCCCTAGATGAGCAGACCTGAGTCTCAAGAAAGATAATAGTGCCATGGGAGAGTCACAGAGCATGCTCAATCAAATAAGTCAATAGAAACTTCCCTTTTTCTGCTATTAATAACAGTTATTTTATAAGCCAGAATTTTCTAGCACTTTGAATTTTCAAGGCATTTCATACACAGTAATGCAATTGATCCTCTGAACTCTATACCCTTATTATCCCCATTCTGTAACTGAGAAAAAAACACAGAGAGGTGAAGTGGTCTATTAAGGTTACACAGCTCATCAGAAACCTGTGATTTTTTTTTAATGCTACTCTGTTTCCCTAAATTAATAGGAACTGCATGAAACTTCAATCCGAGTAAACAACCTGAGCATTATAAGAATAAAAGTCCAGGAAGTTTATAACAGGCACAGTTTGTAAATTTTCATTTAATTTATGAACAGGGGTGATTTCAACAGTCACGACCAGAAAAATCTGTACCTTCACCATTATTACCACACTGCCTAACACAGCCATATTAAGCCTGCCCAGCATCTAGCTCAGAAGCATAACTTTTCCATCCGGCCTCTTGAGCCAGAGATTCTGCAGCAACTGGTTTCCATCTTGACACACTGATGATATGTCAGATTAAAGCTGAGGAGCTACTGGGCATTTCTGGCCACAGGAGGAATATAGAATATTAAACTGAAGTGTTATCTAAGAAATGCCATCTCAGAAAACTCATCCCTACCATGCTCAGCCCACAGGGGGAGAAAGAAAGAAGGGAAATCCATCTCAATTCAAGTGACATTGTTTCCAGATCAGCAGAAACACTAATTGTTTTATGATCATGACTTTTTAAACTCCCATAAGGCAAAGTAATAACAAATCTTCAAAGTCTATCAGGTATTTTGGCCATGACTCTTGACATAATGACCATCAGCTTATTGCCTTTGGTACAACTTAATGCAAAGCACAACTGACCCAAAGTCAGGGCACTGGGGCTCTGATCTTATTTGTCTCTTATTAAGCACAGGATCAGTCACACTGGCTCAAAGGCATGCATGCATAATCTCATCGGTTCCTAACAATAACTCTTCAACTTTTCTATTTAGCAAACTGAGGGCTCAAATAATTTTCCCAGCACAACAAAACTAGTAAGAGCAGAGCAAGCTTAGAGCCCAAGCTTCTACACCCCTCAAACGCAATACCCATTTTATTAATATTCATCTGTTTCACAGAACAATTGACATGATACCCACTCAATCTTCCCATAGAGCTGTTGTGAAATTAAAAGAGCTAATATTTATTTTAAAAGCTCTTACAACAAATTCACATATGCTTATTGAAATCTTATTTCTGTTTAGTGCTAAGTATTAATATAATAGCTGAATTGTAAAGTAGAAGGGACAGCCTTTACTCAAATGTAAGTCATTTTTGTCATTGCCTATTTGTACCTAATAATAATGACAGCAATAAGAAACTTCCCTTATAGTTTAAGGACTCCTACTTCTGGAAGCATCATAAGAAGTACCCTTAAAGACTGATCACTAGCCAGGACTTAGTGCAAAATTATTACCACCACAGGCATCAATACTGACCCAGAGCTGTGATTTAACTTTTGGACTAACCAGAAAAATGTGACCCAAGTTCTCAGCCTGGTTCCTCTACTGATAATCATTTATAAGCCACTTTCCAAGTCCATCCCTTCGCCTTCTGTCTTCAACATAATAGAGAGAGAATAACCTGCCATTAGGTATGTTGTTGGGATACTGCAGTTCTCAGAGACTAAACTTGAGACATGCTGAGCCCATTAAAGACACTGTGAAAGCACAAAGTGGTATTGATGTTTAACTTTTACATACAGTATGCTAAGAGATGAACAACTACACAGAAAATAAAAATGTTAAGGGCCTTTCCTGCTAGGACTTTATAGTCTAGAAAGAAAAGGCCAATTGTTTCCTTTGTATGATTTGTCATAGCCTGTGGTAAGGATTTCGGTTTTGTGTCTTTCTTCTGGAGTCATTGAAAGTACGTTTCAGTAGATTAATTCCCAATTTACAAAAATTTCACAAAATATCTTAAGAAGGGACAGCATGAGGAATTTGGAAAGATTATCTACCGACAAGCCCAGGCTGATGGGATGATCCATGTGAACAAAGTAAAATGCTAAAGAGACAAGAACTATGTAAAAACACTAGAATACCAAGTGAAAGGTGCCACAACTTCTGTTTCATAGGGGTAATATAGTGAGTCTGATTCACCGAATTTTCACATAAGAACTTATTATATTATCTACCATCTGACATGGGTAAAGTGTTCTAGTTTTCCTTAGTGCATTCTTTTTATTTCTTTTGTTATTCTTTTTGATGAAAAGGACTGATGATATTTAGAGCAGGAAAACACTAAGTTGTGTCACTGCCATTTTGCCTGGAAATATGCCCCCCCACACATTTTTTATTGAGGCACTATCATTGTATATAATGATGGGATTTGTTGTTACATATTCACACATGCACATAATGAAACAATATGATCTGGCTAATTCCCTCCCCAGCACTTCTTCCCCACCCTACCCGCCTCCTGGTGCCTGGAAACATGATTTTTTTAAAGTGGTATTTGACAGCACTTTCCAGAAATCATCTCCTTAATTCACAAAGCATACTAGTGAATATTTGTGTACTTTTTTAATGCTCAGGACTTTTTAAATTTTTTTATATAAAGAGAGAGACACAGTGAGAGAGAGAGAGAGAGAGAGAGAGAGAATCAATTTTATTTAGTTTTTCATGTGCCCTTTGCTGCTCCGAAACTTCATTGCGTACGTAGTTCTGGGGTTTGAACTCGCACACTTGCACATGCCAGGCAAGGGCCATAACCACTGAGCAACCACCCCAGCCCTCAGGACTACTTTCTTAAGTCATTGGTTTATTCATTTTACATATATCAAATGGGAGTCTCAAGGAGATTAAGTTTCCCAAAATACCCAACATATAAACTGTAAACAATCTGATGCTGTTATCAATACCCACAATATACATATGGACTATCTTAGTTTATGCCCTTAGGCCCTTTGTCAATGTGGCTGGTCAATGGTAGGTAACAGAAGGAAATCTCACTTCTAAGTTCCCCAGGCAGTCAGTGGCAACATTAGCCAAAGAGTGGAGATGGCCCCAAATCTCATCACATACATCATTTATTTCCTATTTTTACTTTTCTGTCATGGACCAAAGAGGAAAATAAGCAAATCTAAGAACATAAATTCCAATACTAAAGATCAAGTTGGTTCATTCTAGCTTTGACTTTGTGGAATAAGAGTTAAATAATTTTAGAAAGTGACCACAAACTGAAAGATCGCCTGACCTTGGCTTCATATTTCACATATCAGGAATCTGTGCCCCTATAAAGATTAAAAATGATTGCCTCCACAGTTTTAAAGATTATTAAGAGCTACTTAAGCTGATGTCAAAAAAAACAAACAAAAAAATAAACAAGGAGTTCTATCAATATGGGTCTCTTCCTCAGCTGTAGCATTACTGTTAAGTAATTGTTAGTACACCTTGCATTTACTACCAGATAATTTTCAAATAGTGGTGCCATCTTGTACTCTAAATAATGGATTTTATCTAAAACATCAAGTAGAAATTGTTGTACAAAATGTATTGCTTGCGATTTACTGCCTACACAAACAACTTCAAAATGCTTTCCTAGAATAAAGTCTTTTCCTTTTCCATACATACATTTCAAAGACAGCTCTAAGCAATTCACTTTGCATAAAGACTAGTAATAAACTGAATTTTGACTCACTACAAAACTAAACATGAATATCATCACATCATTTCACATATTTGAACCTAAATTACAAGACCCAATTAATTTTGTAAGGAAAGAGTAGATATACCATTTTTCAGGAACTGGCATGTAAGATTATAAAAGCAATGAGGTAAATTTTCCATCACTGAATTCAAAATAGTATAAGCTTTTAGAGAATTCTTTTTTGAACTCATGTTACATTATCCATGTAAACTTTTTAAAAAGAAGATCTATAAATAGCACTATTTGACTAATTACTTTATTATACTTATTGACCAATCAAATCCCAGAAATTATGATAGATGATTCAATATTTAATTTCTAATGTTGCTGGACAGTCTTTAAGAAGCAGAGTAAAGATTCACCCTAAGAGTGGTCCATCTTAGTACTATTTCAGTGGCTTAAGTGGGCAGTATTATTTGCTGTTTTCTTTTCTAATTAGCATTTGAAAAAAGGAATGTAGTCTATAATTTCAGTGACCTTTACTATCCAGAAAAATGTGGTTCATTTGCCACAGGAAATATTTTCTAATCCTGTATCGTTATCTTACTCTTTGCTTCCACCTAGTGTACAGTTGCCATTATAGCAACTTTAAAAATGATATTTGCATAAAATCTTCATGAAAAGGAATCTTTGCTTATATAACAAATAGATATTGTTCCTTTTGTCTTGATATTTGAGATCACAGTATTTTATTTTCTATGCTAAAGGAATAAAAAACATACTGAGAAAATTGAGTACAGTGAATATATTTGCCTATCATTAAGAGACTTACAAGCACTATTATGGCCCCATATTACAGTTTGATAAATGAAAACTCAACAAATTCACAAGGCCTCAGTATACACCTTTACAACGTGTGATAGCTCAAAGGAATCCCAGACATCGTTCAGTTACCATGTTCTTATTTTACAGATGAAGACATTGAGGACTGAGGGACTTTGTCCAAAGTCATAGAGCCAACTATTTGCAACGGCATGACTGGAAATGAGATCAACCTGCTCCTGATAAGCAATGTCTTCTACCATCTATCTTTCTTCTCTGATTAGACATCAGAGTTTGTGTTATAAAATGACCTGTTAAATTGATAAAAATTACCTTCAATTAACTTCAAAAAATTATTCTCCCAAAATTATACTAGTTCACATTATTTAACAGATCTTTCCACAATGAACATAATCAATGACATTTCTTATAAAAGGACAATTAACAATGAGATATGAGATGTTACATTTTAATTTTTATTTAACTTCACTAAAATAGAGCTCTTATTCTTTTAAACCATGCCTAATTATCTCTATCTGGAGACCTGAACAATTTTTTAAAAATGGCTAATAGTCTCCAATAATAACATCTGAAGCTCAGTCAAGTGTATTAGTCACTTTGAGTTGCCATAGCAAAATACCGTGGACTGGGATCTTTAAGCAATGGGAAATTTGTTTTCTCTCTGTTTTGGGGTCTGAAAACCTGAGATCAGGGTCCCAGAATGTTGAGCCCCCAAAGCATTCTTTCTGGCTTGGACATGGCCGCCTTCATGCTATGTCCTCACCTAGCCTTCCTTGGTGTTATGAGTGGGAATCTCTCTCCATCTCTTTTCTTCTTATAACACTATAATGATGGCAATAATAATAGGAAAGCAATCATCTGCATACTCATGCTATTAAATCTTTGAATTATAGTTAATATTTTTTCGGGTCTTTACAAGACCTATCTATTCCATACATTGGCAGGATAAGACATATGTGGATAATCTATTTTTAACTCTCTCAAATAAGGGACAAATCTTTTTACATTGGGTTTTTAGGTCCTGTATAAATTCTTAGAAACAAAGAATATTGTAGTTTGAGTGGAATTCTGAGCATCATGTGGCCACATTCCACTATTTCATGTTTTGTAGAACAGGAAACTAAAACCCACAGAGGTTCCTAATAATAATATAGTTTCTACTGACTTAAAAATACTCTCATTTCTACATATTTATTCATTGTGTCTTACATTTTCCCTGTGAGGAAGTGTCATACGTGTTACTATTATTATTTTATCCATAAGGAAACAAATCCCAGCAGCAGTCTTGCAGCTTCCAGGCCCCCAAATCCCCACAGTCAAGTGTTAAATATATAAGCAGAAGCACAAACCAATAGAAAACTCCACCAAACACAGTTAGCCTACCACAAAATTACACTATCAGTGTATTGATATTTAATTTAAACTGATGAGCTGGCAAGGTGGCGCACAACTGTAATTCCAGCAGCTTCGGGGAGCTAAGGCAGGAGGATCACAAGTTCAAAGCCAGCCTCAGCAACTTTGTGAGGCCTTAAGCAACTTAGTGAGACTCTGCCTCAAAATAAAATATAAAAAGTGCTGGGGATGATCCGGCTATTCCACTCCTGGGTCTCTTTCCAGGGGATTTAGAATCAGCACATTTAGTGACACGGCAATATCTATGTTCACAGCAGCTCAATTTACAATAGCTAAATCATGGAAACAACCCAGATGTCCCTCATTGGATGAATGGATCCAAAAGCTGTGGTACATATATACCATGCAATTTTACACAGCAATTAGAAACAATGATATTGCAGTCTTTGAAGGTAAATGGATGGCTATGGAAGAAATTATGCTGAGTGAAATCAGCATAACCCAGAAAACCAAGGGTTGAATGTCTTCACTCATCTGTGGAGGCTGGAACTAGACCCTGGCCATTAAGAGAAATGGTCTAATATCAGGTGTTAAATCCAGATATCATGTAATGTTACACAACCTAATACTTTTTTAAAGAGATGTTGTGGGAAGGGGAAGGGAGGGATAAGGGTGGGTAACTGGGGGTGCACTCTTGGGGGTAAATCCAATTTTCAGAATCTATATACATTATATATTATTTTGTTAAAATTTGTATGATTGTTCAACAAATAAATTTATCAATTAAAAAAAAAGCGCTGGGGATGTGGCTTAGTGGTTAAGAACCCCTGAGTTCAATCCTCGGTAGCAAAAAAGTAAAGCAACAACAATGACAATAATAATAATATACAACTGCTGAAAATCTAAACTTCAATTAATGACACATGGAAAAAAATTATGAAGAGCAGCTGGTAGAAGAAAAGTGGAAAAGAGTGAAGATCAGAACCACAGACGTAGGACGTCACATGGCGTGGCTTAAGCTCCATCTTTCTCCAGGGCTTTCTCACGGGATCTCAAGTGCTGCCCACAATCACCCTGCCTGCTGCTGCAGATGAGAAAGCAGCCCCGTTGGATAGGGCAACAGCCTTTCCAAGGTCACAAAGCAAATTCCAAACTCTGCTTCCTTTTGCAGCACTCATCACACACACTGTCCTAGAGAGGCACGTATAAAATCAGAAATCCGTAATGTATAAATACAGACAGATGATGATTGGTTTCTAAAAGAAAGTGTGTTTTTGGAAAATATCCCTCATGTCAATTGGAGTCCTCACCAGAAGCCCAAATCAACTCAATAGTTCAAGACGACTCATGAATTTTATTTTTAGAAGTGCTGGAATATTAAGAGAATGAGAAGTAAAACAGAGACATCAGGGATGGGACCATCAGGAGGGGGAAACTGTGGCTGAGCCTGGGGCCAAGCGAAAGGAAAGGGTGTTTTCCTGAGCCAAGGGAGAGCTGAAACTGTGGAGGAGACAGTGGCTGACAGGAGCTACCACAGGAGGGGCAGCGCCTTCCAAACACGGTCTCTTTTCCACTGCCCTCCCTCCACTCTCTTGTAGTTACCTCCGTAATTAAATCCAATCCGAAGTCACCGTAGGGGATTCGGGGAAGGAGTGGGCAGAGGTCAGCCTCCTGGACAGATAGGAAAGAAAGAAATGGACCTAGGAAACCAGCAGTGAAAGACAATAAACAGCACATTCTTATTTTTACCAAGTGCCTACTATGAAAAACTGGATGTTTTGGAATGCTACTAGTCAAACCTTTAGTAATTCCCTGTTTTTTAAAACTAGAAGTGGTTATATACATAAACATACACTAAACAGATAAATAGACTTTCTTCAAATAATTGATAACAAAGCATAAAGGTACAAGCTTACCAGAGGATCAGACAAACAATAACAGCAAATTGATTCACCCAGTTCATATATTGCCCAGCACGCAGAGGCATGTGGATAATTGACTGCACGTTTCACGGAAAGGCAGCGGTCTGACTGTATAGCGAAGTCTTGCTAAATAAAGATGACACTGCTGCTGCAGCACACAGAAAATTATGGGAAACATATTGCTAGATCCAAAAGCTCCTGGGGCGAGTGCCGAGAAAACAGAGTGGACATGTGCAGCGAGTGGAGGGAAATCTGCTGCCAGCTCCAGCAGTGACCGAGGCTTGGCCATATTCATTCCATCAGGGGAAATCATCCCAGGACAAAGTCCTGAGCAGCCACAATGTGGGTTATCAAGCCATCCACCTGTTCCCCCAGAAGGGCTGGCCTCAGAGATTAGATTAAGTATATGTCACAGTTTAATAAGATTTTATGCCTACTTTCCAAACTCTCTTGTCTGAATTTGACATCAAGAAGATAAGAAATAAAATTACAATTTGAATGAGGTACAAAGGGGACTAGAAATTATACTTTGTCCAGTTTGAAGAAAGGGTTGTGTGTGTGTATATATACATTCATGTGCATGTGTGTTTCCATTAAATCCAAGACAAAGTATTTCAATCCTTTAGACTTGGACTGAAACAATCTCCCAAACAAACAAACAAGCAAACAAAAAAACTCTGCTCCCTGCTCCCTCTCCCCTTCCTTCTTCCCCCACCTCTGAGCCTTCTCTTGCTCTCTTCACCATTTCTGTTCCCCAGTCCTGTGGCCTCCCCATCCTGGCCCTCAACTTCATAGCCTCAGTGGCTGCCCTGCACTGCTCAGAACTGCCCTGATCCTTTCTCTCCCAGATTTACTTCATTCCCTAACCTTAGTTTTCTTGGAATAGAGAAATGCTCCCAAAGCACCGCTTCAAAGAAAGTAGCTACCTAAAATGAAATGCAGTTATGGTCCTGGGTACACTACAGCTCTCCACTGACATGCAAGGCATGGCATCTCCTTGAAGCCTTTGCTAGCTGCATGCTGGCCTTAGTGCCCCTCTCCGAACTCAGGCAGATCTTCACGTGAGCCTCACAGTTCTCTGCTCTCATTGTCATTAAGGTATCTTTAGGGTATGGTTCATTTTGTGCTTTTGCAATTAACACGGAGTCTGTATTACATGGTAGACACATAATTTTCATCAGTTCAATTATATTAATGGTCAAAGAAGCAAGAAGCATGACCATTAAATAGACATTCCACACAATATCCAAAATTATAATCTGTGCACATGTTAATGAACCACCCTAAAATTTAGGCTACCATTTCTTACATAGGAACCAACTAGAAAATATTTCACTGAGGTTACTTTTTTGAATAAATCATAGAATATCAAGGTATTATATAGCACCGGATTGCAAAGGATGGCATAATGTCCACTACAAGTGTTATCTGGTAATTTTCATCATCAGTGTTATATGACATTATTTCATCTGCATTTGCACTTAGTTGCCAATATCATTTGCACTGCAGATTTCCTTGAGGAAATGCTTAAACCTATGCAGGCTGGCATAAAGGCACTCTAGTACAGAGAATAACGATTTCTATACTAACTAGATCTCCTGAACAATAAGCACAAAGCAGGCTGTGCAGAATTTTGAATACTCTCTTCAACGACTATCTCTTATCTGAATAGTACCCCAAACCAATGTGTGGTGTGTGCTTTGTTAAGAGCTTTAGAACTGGAAATAAGGAGAGCTGGAGAATCTATTTTCCTTTGTTTCCCACTAATAAGGCTCATTAAAGCAAACAGGAGTGAGGGATGCACACCAATGGGAGAATACATCCCTGGGGTTTGTCCATGCTAAAAATTGGACTCATCGTAAAGACCGTGTAACTCAGCCTTTTGTGAAATCAGCTTTATTGATTTTACCTTTATTGCCTTTTTCATGTTATTTTAATTTCGGTTTCAATTCCTACCATTTGACATTTAGTACAAAAGATATCTTTAAGAACATTCTTACCTGCATTTTTTCCAGTGTTCATGATAAGTCATGAATTTACCTACAGAGCCTTTAAAAAACAAAAGGCCAAGTAAGAACTGGTTTTGGTCAAGTGCAAAAGCTGGAGTTGAGCCTGTTCTTCCTTATCCTGTTGCTATTTTTCTTGGCATTCACAGGGGAAAACAGCAAGGCCTTCAAAAGACTCTTGGAGAAAAAAGGCTCTTGAACACAGTGTAATTTTCTGAATACAGAGAGGGAGGTTGTAGTTGGCTGTGGTCAAAGTATTAAGGACTTAACCACAGAAAAAGCTGATTATGTGGCTCTGTCCTTATATGACTTTATCTACCATTCTACCAACCAGCAGCTTCTGTGAACCAGTTTTCCTATAATCAAGCAGACCAATAACTGATCTTCAGAAAGTAATCCCGAGATGAGATACAAATATATGAGAGAGAGAGAGAGAGAGAGAGAGAGACTGACTATTGTATCAGAAATCAGGAATTTCATTTAATTTAAATTACTAAAAAGGTATTCATTGGGCTGCAATTGCAGTTGCTCAGTGGTTAAGGCACCTGCCTGCCATGCATGAGGGCACGGGTTAGAACCCAGCACCATGTACACAAAGTGTCAGAGCAACGAAAACCACATTAAAAACTTAGTAAAATTGATTCTGTCTTTCTGTCTCTTTTTCTCTCTGTCCCTCTCTCTCTCTTAAAAAAAAATGCATTTACGGATAAACAATACTTCCTGACCTGACCTCACAATTTCAAAATTGACCCTTCTGAAACACATGAGACAAAAATGTTCAAATCAGTAGCATTAGAGAAATTCAGACAAAAAATATAATGAGGTACTACGATGGCCACAATCAAAATTACAGACAATAATAAGTGACAGCAAAGATGTGGAGAAAGTAGAATCTTCATACATTGCTTGGTAATGTTAAATGGTCCAGTCACTTTAAAGAACAATTTCCACTTCTAAGTTTACACTCAAGAGAAATGAAAACATGTCCACACTGAAACTTGTACATGAATATTGCTACCAGCATTATTCACAATAGCCAAAAAGTTAAAACAACACAAGGGTCCATGATCTGAGGAATGGATAATCAAAATGTAGCATATCAAGACAGTGAGAAATTATTCAGTCATAAAAAGAAGCAAAATGGGGATATATATGCTACAACAGGGATGAGCTTTAAAATCATAAGTGAAAGATGCCAGTGACACCTGGTCGTATATTGTATGATTCCATTTATATGAAATGCCCTGATTAGGCAAATCTGTAGAGAAAAAAATATATGATTTCCCAGTAAAGATGTACATATGTCTCTGTGTGTGATTGCAATGATTCCAATGTCAGTTTTCTTGCTGTCCTAACAGTTCAATTCCTGGAGCAATTTCATGAAGTGAGGAAGGAAATGTGAAAACTCCCCAGTATTTGCAAGAATGGGAGCTGAAACTATTGAGTCACCTGCAACTCCCATTGAGTTACATTTTGGTTCCCTTTAGAGAAAAAAAAAAATGGCTTTCCCTGGTTCAACCTGAGAAAATTCTAACTGATAAGTTCTCAGAATTCTTCTACACACACAGGAATAAGTAGATAAGGAGGAGCTCTAAGGAGCTAAATATCTAGACCTGGGCTCTACTGCACAATAACTATCAGGCTCATGCAGCTGCCGAGCATTTGAAATGTGGCTCTGCTGCAAGTTTAAAATGCACACTGGATTTTTTAAAAAACCAAATGCTTCATTAATAAGTTGTGATATTGATCATGTGTTGAAATGATAATGTTTTGAATATATTGAAATAAATAGCATATATTAATTAAAATTCATTTTTCCTGCTTTTTATGAAGTGGTTTCTATAAGATTTAAAACTTCATATATGGCTTACATTACCTATATATTGGGTAGACATGGTTTACTCTGGTTGTTTAGTACCAGAGTTCTAAATGAAATCATCAGACTAGCCAATAAAAAAATGTTGGAAATCTGGATAGATATAGGGTAAAAAGAATGCTTCCCTATGAAGGTACTGAAGTATAGGAATAAAATGTAGGAAACAGGAAGCATGAGGCTGTAGTTCTTCTCCCTCCTTTCTCCTCCCTTCCTCTCTACAACTTTGCAAATCCCTAAACAAATCTTAGTCTAGTAATAGTACTTGCAAAAATAAATACACACATATGTATCTTGGACCTTCTAAATGCCTTGTGGTTGCATTTACCATAATTCTTCATTCATATCGCAATTCTCCATTAAATTGTTAGCTCCTTAGGGATGGTATATATATATATACCATCTATATATATATATATATTATGCATTTTTGCACACAATAAAGTTTGTTAAACTTTAGATATGTAGGAAAGAACATAGTTAGTGAACTACTCATTATTTGTTTATGTTTCCAAATCTGGACTTGAAAAATCCCAAGGTATTCCTCATTAGTGCAATGATTAATACAAACTGTCAAAGGAAAAATAACACTTGTATTTAATCTAAAAAAACATTAAGTCTATGCTGACTGTGTCTTTAAGCAAAGAAAGAAAAGAAAAAGTAATCATAATACCTAGTAAAGAATAACCCAGAGTCATATATAAAGCTTTGGAAATTTTTAGTCTGACTGTTCAAGGGTTATCGATCGTGATATAAAAGACCAAGTAAATGAATGACTGGATGGAAAATAATATTAATAAAATCTAAACCAAGCCTGATGTCAGTAGGAGTTCTGAACAGAGTCAGTTCTTGGCAGGTAGCCTGTGTCAGGCTTCTCACTTATTAGTTTGTTTTTACTTGATTTCCTATTTTTAAAAGCAATTTTAATGAGCATAGGGGCAGATGTTTATCCTGGAGAACAAGCTACGGCAGTGCTGGAAGCTGCAGACGTGCGTACCTCCAGGACATTTGTAACACAGAATACATTATTTCTGACACTTAAGAAGCTAAGCAGCAGGAACTCTGCCTCAGATTTTTAGTGGCGTCAACTGCTAATGGAGCTGATAAAGCTGATTTGTGAGAAAAGTGACTGCAATTGAAATGTGTGCAGATGCATTTGCATTGGGGCTTTTTTTTTTAAACCAATGACTTCAACCTAGATTTCAGAATTTTTTGCTTTGCTAAGCAATATCATAATCTGTGAACAGTCAAGTTCAAACCAAATTATTTGCATTACTGTCTCACTGTCATTGCATATTTTTCTGGAAAAACAGACTCAAATAATCTGCCACGAATAGAAGTAATATTGAGAATTGTCTTTTCTTTCTTTCTTCACTTCTATGAATTAATGCTGAGTAACTTACAACTGTAATCTGAAATAATATGCTATAACTTCAAGCCACAAATCAAGCAAAAATAAAATATATGAGCAGGAAACATCTTTTAAAATTCTGAACATAAAAATATTTTATCTCATCTTCTTGTTTTAGGAAAAAGGCACACTTGAAATAGAATAAATTTTAAAATAATTAATCACTATTCAAAATATCAACATGCTTTAAGAGTTTTAGTCCCTGATATTAATGTGAAGTTACTTCTGATAAGTACAATTAAAAACACAATAGCAATGAAAATAAAACAAACTGTAAGACAGAATGCTTTACAATATTTTTTAAAGGGATAGAGGAACAGTGAGAGAGAGAGATAGAAAGAATCAATTTTATTTAGTTTTTCATCTGGTCTTTGTTGATCCAACACTTAGTTCTGTAAGTGGTGCTGGGGTTTGATGGGGTTCAAACCAGGGTCCTTGCGCTTGCAAGGCAAGCACCGTAATCACAGAGACACCTGTCCAGCCCGACACAAATGCTTTAAGAGCTATGTTACTACTTGACAAGGAAAAATGCTCAACTAGTGGCTACTTGGGCATAAGTCTTTATCTACACAGTATTTATCTACCGTATACAATCCTTACGGTAGTGAACAATTATTCTTTTCCTATTGCTTTTTTTTCCAAGACCACTTTGAAAGTACATAGAATTTTTTCATGAGTTAGATCAGAATCTCCTCTGTCTGAATAAAGAGTCATTAAACCTTAGCATCCATCCAGTCAGAAGATTGACACTAGTCCCAACTTCCCCTTCAGTGAGGGATGCTGTCAACCTTACTGACACATAGTCATCCAGCTTCCAGGTTTCCCTTGAAGTGTCCTGCTCTGGTTGAGGAAATCCTTATAGAAAGTTATTATAGAGGGCTTTGTCCCCTTCCCCCACTCTGGGGGAAGTCTGCTCTTTTCCCTATGCTTTACTTTCTATGCTTTCTGTAATAAAACTTGTCTACTAAAAAAGAAAGAAAGAAAGAAAGAAAGTTATTATAGAGAGCAAATATCCCTGCTACCATATAATTCACTCTTAAGAAACTAATTCTCTCATTTCTGCAATACCCTTTTTTCTTGTTTCTCACATTTCTTATCCTCCTTTATAAAGTCCTCGTCCACCTCAATCTACCATTTAAGAAGTGATATTCTCCAGGGTCCCCTCTTTGGCTCACTGTTCTTCTTTCTGACATGCTCTCTTTGAGAGATGTCATTCATTTTCATTTTACAAAATATCACTTTCACTTTATGACCCTTACTTCTAAATCAATATACAACATTGGCATCTGATCTTTGCTACATGTCGTGTGGAGGTTCCCAAGCACTCTACTTGTTAGAATTACTTGGAGAAGTCTGATTAATGGATGAAATCTCCCTCATGCAATTTTTAGGAATTTCTGAGTTTGATGCCCAGGTCCTAGAAACAAAGTAGTGGCACATGCTACAAAATGGATGAGCCTTGAAAACATTGCGCTTGGTGAAAAATCCAGCCACAGACACAAAAGGCCACATGTGGTATTCCATTTATATGGAATATCCAGACTGGCCAAATCATAGACACCATGGATTGTGGTTGTCAAGGGTCAGACCAGCGGGAAATGAGGATCATGTTTCTTGGGGCAATGAAAAATTCTAGAACCAGAGCTCCGCAACACTGTACCACATTGTGAATGAATGAAATGCCACAGATTGTACACTTTCAATGGCTAAAATACAAATTTCATGTTATATCTATTTTACCATACATAAAAGAGGATTTACCGTTGTGTCTGGTTTGAACCATTCAAAAGTGTTTCCTGTGGTAGTAGAAGAGGTTTTCCTCCCGTGGTAAAATCTATGTTTTGCGGGGCCCTGAAGTTTTGCAATTTGGGAGGCTTCGAAGAAAAACATTTGTTAGAGTTTCTCATCTTGGAAACTATTTGGCAAGGATACATTGCTGAAAGTCAGTTCCTAAACATGACAAATGTCATAATAGTGTGAAGGAAGATGAATTGTTGGATAAGTCTGAATGAGATTCAGTTACGATGCACATAAGAAAGAAACATATCCAATAGGGTAGCTGGAAATAATTTTGGTCTAAAGGCTATTTGGGGAAAACAGATAAGGTAGGAGGAAGCTACCCAATGTTTACATCACAAAACAATGAAGTAAGGAAAACTGAGACACAAAGTCCCAGACAGGCAAAGTGAAGATCTGAACTCTGCAGTCCCACTTCCAACTAGGACAACTACAGGTAAGACTCTTCCTATTAAAGACACTGAATGAGAAAAGCCACAGGGTAGGAAAACAGAATCAACAACACTAGTCTGATTGTAATCAGAATGTAACAACACTAGTCTGATTATTTTCACCTTGCATTAAGCTTTTGACAGAGGGAAACCATATGTTAAAAATAAAATTTGGGGTTATAAATAAACAGGCTTATAACTCCATCTTTCTAGAACATCTTAAGTCATATCTATTGTCCTTTCTATATCCTTTTCATGGTCAATGACTGAGACTAAATTATAGGCATTGTCCATGTACACTTCCCAATCTGCCCCTTCTGGTGGCCATTGCTGCATGGGAGGACACCTCTTGCCTGCATCCATCAATATCCATTAAAGGATGACTAGGTCCAGGGTACTGTTCTACGTGCTGCACAAAAAAACCCCAATGTATATCTGCCTTCATAGAGTGTACATTTTAGTGTTAGGAAAGAAATAATGGATATGCTAAATTAGTCAATTATAAGAATGCTAGGAGGCCATAAAGTATAAAAAGGAACAAAGAAGCAGATGAAAGAGGGAGGTGTTTATTCTGGTTATTCAGGGCAAGGTGGTAAAGGAGAGTTCAGTTTTAAGTGGGGTCAGGCTAGACTTCATGAGAAAATGGCACTTGTACAAAGACTTAAAGGACTTGGGAGAGGAGCCATCAACACTTCAGGAAGGATCAATCTTCCCAGCATGTGTAAGGGATACTCAGGAGACCAGCTGGCTGGAATTGAGAGAGCAAGAGAGAGAGAGGTACGGAATGAGATGAGAGCTGCGGACGATGCAGGGCCTTTGGGTCACAGTAAGGTTTCTGGTTTAGAGTTGTTGGGAGAGGGTGGTGCTCACCCTCTCACCACAGTGACTTCCATAACTGAGCTTGATTTCTGCTGATTGTGGCAGACAATTGCTTTGTCTGCTCTCCCTACTTTATGGCCATCAAAGGTTATTAGACAGACCAGAGAATCCGCAAAGATAGCAAGTACGTTTCATTTGAGACTATATTTCCCCATGAATGTTATTCTCACTAATTTCCAGTTAAATGACTCTCATAGCATATATCTACTTTCTTTTATGTATTCTGTGTATATTTCTACTTCCATGGTCTGTAATGTTTCCTAATTCCCTGGATCTCCAATCCTCTTACTCTACTGTTCCTCCTATGTAAATAGGTAAGAATTTCCACACCCAGCTTAGGTTCCATCCTTGATTAGTACACTCACTCCCTTCATATAACCTCCAATCCCCTGCATTTCCCTCCTCTCCATATCACCAACAGCTATGTGGCTGACCTTAGCTGGAGAACATTTACAACCATGACAACAGGTTGCACTTTAAATTCATGATCAGTAACACCAAAGGACACTTAGAGTGTCTCCAAAATCTTACCCCATTTCTCAAGCCTATTCACTCTTCCCTACATAACATTTGACACTTCTCTCTCCTCAAATGTCCAGCACCAACTCCCCTACTTTGTGCTTAGCTGACTGCCCTCCAACACACTCAGCAGAGAATTCCCAAGGAGTTCCACCTCCCTGGGCAGCATGCTTCTCTGCCCACATTTTTATCACACCCTTCTCCTTCAGTATATAAATTATTGCTCTATTTCTCTTTTTATGTTTTTATTATGGTGAATAAATATTTCTTAGTATATTATTTAAATTATTTTGTTGACATCTTAACTATATTATTTTGTTTCTCTGGGAATTACAATATACATCCTAACTTATCACAATCTTTCACAATAATACTAGATCATTACAACACAACATATAAACTTTTCTCTTGTATATCTATTTTCTCATTCCCTATCCTTTTGCAATTATTATTATATATAATGTGTCTTGATATGATGTAAACCTTACATAGTACAACTTTGCAATTACTACCTTATACAATTGCATTGTCTCTTAAAGTAGTTAAAAGAAGAAATAAGAAAAAAATGCTAATCGTTTCATGTTTGCCCTCATGTTTATCGTTTTCAATACTCTTTTTTCCCATGGAATTCAAAATACTATCTAATATATTTCCTTTCAGTTTGAAAAAAATTCTTTTAATATTTCTTCCTCTAAGTTCCCTCAGTCCTTATTTATCTAGAATGTCTATTTCACTGTCGTTTTTGAATTTTATTTTAATTTTTGTTATATTTATGAGTTTGTTTGTTGGGTGGTGCTGGGGATTGAACAAGCCTCGCAAGCACTCAACACATGTTTAGCCACTGAGTTACACTCCCTACCCTTCACTTTCATTCTGAAGCACAGCTTTACTTGCATAGACTCTTTGGTCAACAGGTTTTCATTTTCCAGCAATGTGAATATCTTCCTCTACTGTTTACTGGTCACTGTTGCCTATGATGAGAAGGCAGCTGTTAATCACATTATTTGTCCCCTGTCTTTCATGTGTGGTTTTTGATTGCTGTTTTCAAGGTTTTCTCTTTGACTTCAGTGTTCAATTGTTCAACTACTATATGTCTAGTTATGGATAATTTTATGTTTATCCTAGTTGGTGTTCACTGAACTTTCTTGGATTTGAAAATTAATATTTTTGATAAAATTTGAAAAGATGTTTGCCATTTTTCCCTGAAAAATTGTATACCCTGTTCTCTATTTCCTCCCCTTCTTAACTCATTACAGCTATGTCTACATGATTTACATTATCAAACAAATCTCTGAGACTCACCTTAATCTTTTTTCATTCAGTCCTTCACTTTGGATATTTTCTATGCATCTACCTTCAATTTCTTTGATTCTTCTGGTATCTCATATTTTTATTGAGTCCCTCTAGTAAATATGTCATTTTGGTTTTTGTACTTTTAAACCACAGAGTTTCATTTGATTTGGTTTTTTAAAAAATTAATTTCCAGGAGGTTAGGGATTTAGCTCAGTGGCAGAGTGCTTGCCTAGCACGCGCAAGGCCCCAAGTTCGGTCCTCAGCCCTGGAAAAAAAAATTAATTTCCAACACTTTACTGGGATTTTCAATCCACTGAATAATTGTCATCACATTTTCCTTTAATTCTTTATATATGTTTTATGCTTTTCTTGAATAATCTGAATCTGTTTGATACAGCTTCTTTTAACTGTGTTCTAAACTCAACATCTGAGGACAGAGATAATTTCTATTGACTGTTATTGTTCCCTAAATATGTGTTACACTTTCTTGTTCTATTGCATGCCTCATAAGTACTTTCTTGTACACTGGCTTTTTTTTTTAATTGGTACATTATAGTTGTACATAATGATGGGATTTGTTATCACATATTCACAGATGTACACAATAGAGCAATATAATTTGGTCAATATCCCACCCCCCAGCACTTCCCCACCTCTCTCCTCCTGTCCCCTGGTCCCTTGCCTCTCTTTCTATGTCATATATTTTTCCTAATAAACCCAGGTATAGTGACATAATTCTTACATTTATGAAGGACATTTTTTATACACATGACAATAGTATATACGATTACATACTTATAAAAGCTTGGAGTGTACCTTGTTTTGACTCAGTTCCAGCATTTCCCCTTCTCCTCCCTTCCTCCCAAACCTTGCTCTTTTTAGATATATTTGACAATAGGATTAAACATTTACATATTTGTAAAAGCATGCAGTATATCTTATTCAACCCACCCAACCTCTTCTCCTTTCTATTCCCTCTACTTGTCTTTCTGTTGTTTACTAAATGGATTTTTTTAGTTATACATTTAATTATACATTGATGAGATTCACTACGTTATGGTCATATTTGGACATGAGCAAGATAAGTCTGATTCATTCCATTAACTTCCCCAAATTTGTTCCTCCTTCCTCCCTTTGACACTTCCACTGTTCTTTTCTTTATTTCAGGTTAGCTTCCACATATCAGAGAGAGCATTCAACCTTTGGATTTTTTCAGAACTAGCTTATTTCATTTAGCATGATATCCCCCTGTTTCATCCATTTGCCAGAAAATGGCATAATGATGTTCATCCTTATGGCTGGGTAACTCCACTGTATATACGCCACAATTTCTTTATCCTTCAGTTGCAGGGCACCTTGCTTGGTTCCACAACTTAGCTATTGTGAATTGTGCCATGAAGGTTGATGCGGCTGCATCACTGTAGTTGCTGCTTTTAGGGCCTTTGGATATATACCAAGGAGAGGGATAGCTGGTTCAAATGGTGGATCCATTCCGAGTTTTTTGAGGAATTTCCATACTGCTTTCCAGAATGGTTGTACCAGTTTGTAGTCCACCAACAATATATAAGTTTACCCTTCCCCCACATCTTCACCAACATTTATTATTATTTATGTTATTGATTCTTGCTATTCTAACTGGAGTGAGGTGAAATTTCAGTGTAGTTTTAATTTGCCTTTCTCTAATTGCTAGAGATGTTGAGTATTCTTTCATATATTTGTTGACCATTTGTATTTCTTCATTTGAGAGATGTCTGTTCAATTCTTTTGCCCATTTATTGATGGGATTTTCTTGGTGTTGTCTTTTTTTTTTTTTAAGAAAGAGGGGACAGTGAGAGAGAGAGAGAAAGAGAGAAGCAATTTTTCTTTAGTTTTTCATATGACTTTCATTCCTTGGACACTTTGTTGTGTATGTGGTGCTGGGTTTGAACTTACATACTCAGGCATGTGAGGCAAGCACTGTAATGGCTGAGCCACCTCTCCAGCCCTGGTATTAAGTTTTTAAGTGTCTTGTATATCCTGGATATTAATGCCCTATCTGAAGTGAAGAAGGCAAAAAAATGTTTCCCATTCTATACATTCTCTTTATATGCTCTTAATTGATTTCTTTGCTGTGAGGAAGCTTTTCAATTTGAATCCATCCCATTTATTGATTTCTACTTTTACTTCTTGTGCTTTCAGTGTCATGTTTAGGAAGTCAATTCCTGAGCTAATGTGTTGGAGTGTTGGCCTACCTTTTCTTCTAATAGGTGCAGGATTTATGGTCTAATTCCTAGGCCTTTGATCCACTTTGAGTTGAGTTTTATGCAGGGTGAGACATAAAGATTGAGATTCATTTTACAGAGATTTCCAGTTTTCCCAGCACCATTGTTAAACAGACTGTGTTTTCTCCAACTTAAGTTTTTTGGCTCTTTTGTCGAGTATGAGGTAACTGTATTTTTGTGAATTTGTCTCTGTGTCTTCTATTCTATTCCATTAATCTTCATGTCTACTTTGATGCCAGTACCATGCTGTTTTTATTTTTATAGTTCTTTTATATAGTTTATTTTATATAGTTTGAGTAGGAGGTAACTGTATGTCTGTCTTCTGTTCTGTTCCATTGACCTTCATGTGTATTTTGGTACCACAGTACCATGTTGTTTTTGTTTTTGTAGCTCTGTAGTATAATTTGATGTCTGATATTGTGATTCCTCCAGCTTCACTTTTCTCGCTGATGATTGCTTTGGCTATTCTAGGTCTCTTATTTTTCCAATTGAATTTCATGACTGTTTTTTCTAATTCTGTGAAGAAGGTCATTGGAATTTTAATGGGCAATGCATTGAATCTGTATAGCATGTTAGGTAATATGGCCATTTTGATAATATTAATTCTCCCTATCCAAGAACATAGGAGAGCTTTCCATCTTCTAAGATCTTCAATTTATTTCTTTAGTGTTCTATAGTTTTCATTGTAGGAATCCTTCACCTCTTTTGTTAGATTGATTCCCAAGTTTGTTTTTTTTTTTTTTGAAGCTGTTGTGGATGGAGTGATTTTCCCAATTTATTTCTCAATATGTTCATCATTGAAATAAAGGAATGTAACGGATTTGTGGATGTTGATTTTGTATCCAGCTACCTTGCTGAATTCATTTATGAGCTCCAGATGTCTTCCGGTAGAGTTTTTTGGATCTTGTAAATATATAACCATGTTATCAGCAAAGAGCAATAGTTTGAGCTCATTTTTGGTTATTTGTATCTTTTTAATTTCATTCTCTTGCCTAATTGCTCTGGCCAAAGTTTCAAGAACTATGTTGAATAGGAGTGGTGAAAGTGGACATCCTTGTCTGGTTCCTGTTTTCCATACTGGCCTTTTTAGATAACATGTGCAGAAACACTGGATTCTCAATATTTTCCACACACTGGATTCTCAGTATTTTCCACCTGAAGATAGTTGTTTTCATTTATTTTGTTTGTTTAGTAAACTTGCCTGAATTATATTTATGAAGTCTATCTCTATTCAATTTTTATCTTCCTTGGTTTTATTTTTAAGTCTACTATCCTAGTGATCATCTGTGCTTGCATGGTATATCACTCAGCAAAAAGTTGCACAGAAATTGTTTTCCAATAACTCATTTTATTCTGATGGATCCATATGTAAATACAGATATATTAACATTTTACTTAGTTTTCTTTGACTTCTCCTGCTTTCATATTTCCACCAGGTTCTCTCACTACTCATCTGCATCTGTGTACGGTTACTCTCAGCTAGGGATAAGTTTATGATGTGGGTACTGTGTGATCTCTGCTGTATAAGTGTATGACCTCAACCCCTGAGATCTGTTTGAGATCTGAACATATGGGAAAGTTGTGTACTCTACAGGAAATGGAGTTTTCATGTTTGCTACTAAAGGAAACTAAGTATAATCTTATTTCTCTCATACATCCTTCCATTGCACTTATTTCTCGGTAGCTAATAAGCCTTATTACAAAGAAAGGGCATTTCACAGCAGGGCACCACCAAAAAATATATAGATTTTAATATATCAAACATGTACATCTACTAATGCATTTGTTATTGCATTTTATTATTATTCTGTGCTGAGGAATAAATAAATAAATGAATAACCCCTGCAGGCTGTTCAATGTCATTAAAAACATTAATTTTTTTAATAGCCAAACTAGACAGTAGTAGCAGGTGAAAAAAATGAAACAAGTTTTACTTCACAGGAAAGTGCAAAGGAAGCCATGGGGCTACATCTGATTATTTTGTCATTATTGCACTAAGGAAAAAGAAAGACCAATGCCAACTGACTAAAAAAGTAAACAAATAGGTGTTATCTCAGGAAAGTGACGCTGTGCTATACATTTTGGTTTCAGCATTATTCCCAAGGATTTTGCATCATTAGGAACAACTGATGGATTCTGGAAAAGAGAGTGATATTTGGGGCCTTACCCCATCCTGTGTATGGGGGTCCACTTGTGGATGACTTCTCTACTAGGTCAGCACCTTATGAAGACACTTAGGGATAAAAGTAGCCACTGACTGCTGATTCTTAAAAAAAAAAAAAAAAAAAAAAAAACAACAACAGGGGAAGAGAGAAATAGATTAGCTGGAAGTAGGGACTGGCAAGGCCCTTAAATTATCTTCCTGTTTAGAGGTTAAAGGTGCTTGCCTGAAATTTAATTTTCAATTAGTCATTCCAGAATTGTCTACTCTCTCAGAATCAGTGTCAGTCAATAAATGTAATAATTTGCACTTTTTTTCATTTTAGTTATTTCCAGCTTAACCTTTAGGTAGGTCATAACTGCTTTAACTTGACATTTATTAACCTTTTATAAAGTAATTATTACTAAGAATATAGAGCAGCATGGTAGTGATTCCATGTTTATTCATGTCATTTGAACAAAAATTACGCTATCTTCAAGTGATACATTCAAACATATCATTTCTTAATCTGACTAGACTATTTATGAGAAAAATGAATCCACTGATATATAGTTTAAATACTGTTAACTTAATCTTATGTTTTTCTCTGATATTTAGCACTTTAAAAGCCAGAGATGTCTGTTCACAAAAATTTGATTCATTATTCATGTGATATTTGAGAACACTTAAAATGAAATCATTGTTTTAGTAATCACCCCTTGATGGAAATTGCATATGATTCAAATGCCTATATTAATTCATTTTCTGCAGAGTCATACTTAAAAAAAAAAACCTATCAAGAATGTGGGGAAAAGGTTTTTTAAAGTCATATCTTTAAAGATTGTTATCAACCAGGCAGTGGCACTTGAGTATTATCCCAGCAACTCAGGGGTCTGAGGCAGGATACCAAGCTCAAGGTTAGCCTTGGCAAGTTTGAGGACAGCCTTTGCAACTTAGCAAGATTCTGCCTCAAAATAAAAAGGATTGGGGATGTAGTTCAGTATAAAGTACAACTGTATTCAATCTCCACTACCACAAAAATAAGTAAATAAATATTATCTCTGATTAAAAAAATAAAAACAGTACTCAAATCATTTTCTAAAGAACTGCTATGATTTCAGTAGAGGAAGTCCAAGCATTTGTGCAGAAACCTTTATTAGGGATAAGTGGTGTTGGACCTAAAATGGTATCATGGCTATAAAATGATGTAATTACCAAGTATTTTCAATTCCATTGCAAAAATCTCTTAAATTCAAGCCTCTCCCTCTTGGTATCACTGTCACTATCACAGTTCATACTCTTACCAGGTTCTATGAATGACACTGTCATTACTGCTTCTGCTTCCAGTCTCCACGTTTCCCTCAAAACACAGGTAATGCTATCACTTCCCTGCTTTTACAACCTCTGCTGGTTCCTCATTGGTCACAGAGAAACGTGAAACCACCTTGGTACATAACCCTTCACCAAGGCCAATCTGTCATATAGACAGGGTCCAGGCCAGCATCCTATTTGGCTTTTTATCTATACCAAATGTTCCAGTATACAAACACAGTAAGACATTGTATTATTTTCCTATGACCATCTAACAAATTAACACAAATTTAACACGAACTTGGTGACTCTCAGTTTCATTGAGCTGAGGCCAAGGATGGCTTAGAGTCACACATCTCCTGGAAGCTCTAGAGCAGAATTTTTTCCTGGCCTGGCCTGTCCATGTAGCTGCCAACATTCCTTGGATAGTAAATACATTACTCCAATCTCTACCTCTGCGATAACATTGCTCCCTCCTCGTCTGTCTGGGTAACAACTCTTCATCTTTCTCTGTTATTTTTTTTCAATAGAGAGACACAAGGAAAGAGAGAATCAATTTCATTTATTTTTTCATCTGACCTTTGTTTCTCTGACACTTAGTTGTGTATGTAGTGCTAGGGTTCAAACCTAGCTGCACAAGCCAGGCAAGCATTCCAACTGCTGAGCTACTGCTCTAGCCCCCATCTTTCTCTTGTATGGATGCTTGCAATGACAAAATCAATCCTGGTAAACCAAGATATAATCTCTCCATCTCAACATTCTAAGCTTAACCACAACTGCAAACACAAATAAGGTAACATTTACAGGTTCAAAGGATTAGGAATTATATATTTGGGCACCATAGCTCATCCTACTACCATTCTCTCTCATGTGTTGGGTAAATTAACTATCATCTTTGGTCTTATACTGGTTCACCTACTCAGTAAACTTGGCATTGAAGGTGACTGGAACCAAGGTAAAACAAACCATTATCAGAGATCGTCTGTGGTAAACAGAAGGTATAATACCAATACTCACTGTTTTAAACAGTTCCATATATTTTAATAGTTTTTAACATGCTTTTGCACTATGAAAAATAATTTACAGTAGCTTTACTCAGAATTCCTAGAATTCAGAAGCAGCTGAGATGTTCTTCAATACCTGAACAAATTTTGATACATACAGAGAAGGGACTATTACACAACATGAAGAAATAAATGAATTGTCAAACCATGAAAAAACATAAAAGAAGCTTCAATGCATATTTGCAAGTTAAACAAGCCAATCTTAAAAAGGCTACATAGTATGATTCCAACTATACGACATTCTGAAAAAGGAAAAACTGTGGACACAGTAAAAAGATCAATGGTTGATAGAGGATAAGGGAGTTGAAATGGATGAGTAGGCAGAGCTTAGGGCAATTTTAGGGCAGAGAAAAATGTTTTGTATTATACCATAGTGGTGGATATATGTTGTTATACACTTGCCAAAACTCAGAGAATGTACGACAATAGGAGTGAACTATAATGTAAACTATGGATTTGAGGAGATCATAATATGCCAATGTAGGCTAATCAATTGTAATAAATGTGCTATGCTAATGTGGGATATTTATAGTGATGGAGCCTGAGAGTGTGTGAGGACAGAAGACAAATGGAAACTCTATACTTTCCACTCAATTTTTGTATGAACCCAAAGTTTCTCTAAAAATCACATCTATTAACTAAGCAAATGGATACATATATGTAGTACATAAAAATTAGGCATATGAAATGATTTAAGAAGGAATGTTTTACACTGAAGGGCATATAAAGGAACCTGACATATAAGCAAATGATCTATAGGCACTGCAAAACATCTAGAGAAAGGACTGCTTATAAGATGTAGTGGTAATAACCCTATACTCAAGAGAAATATCTAGAATGGTTATATAGATGAAACTCAGAAACAAGTAGGAGATGGTTAAAGTCACAAAAATTATTAGAACAACTTAAGAAACTCTTGAGGAATGATAGGAATGATGTACCAGTCCCAGGTACCTGGTCTTCTATAACTCACAACGTGGTTGGACAGAGAAACACAACAGCACAATAATGTGGCAAACACTCAGGGTAAAAAACAGGGTTTGGAAGTAATAGAGAGAACCCTTTAGCTCAAGTTCATGGAAGTCTGTCAATGACAATCAAACTCATTCTTAAAGATCGAAGATTTTTCCATGTAAAGAAGAGAAAGAGATGCTAAGCAAAAGGACTAAGTAAATATATAGATGTATATCTACATATATATATATATATATATACACATGTAGATATATACATACACATATATGTATATATATACACACATATAGAGAGAAAGAGATATGTATATATAGGTGTACAGATGTGCAGATGGGTACTAGGAACTACACGTGTTTCAATATATGTTTGATAAAAGAGTAAACTGCTTGGTTTAGGTTAATAGAAGATGAGGTTTAAAAGTATGTAACAGCAAGTGGGGGAGCTCCTTTTACTCCACAAGTGATGACTTGATTAGTAGATGTAGCCTATTAAGACATGCCATGTAGACTGGTAGCAGAATGGGATTAAGATTTAAAAGAAGATAAAATATGACCTTAATCTTAAAATTATCTGCAAAGTTTATAGATTCACAGGATGACAGGACAGGCTAACTGGTTATGTCCTAACACTGTTGCTTTTACTCATGGCGACCAGCTTCATAGCTCTTAGTGCCTTTATCTCCAAAATAAAATAAAATAGGTGTTAAATTATTTTATGTCTTCTAAAATACAAAATGCTGGTTAGATGATTATATACTTCCATTTTCTCTTACTTCTTGCAATAATTAATACTATAATATAATGTATACTATAGTAGCTTGATATACTTCTGATTTATTTAAAAACGGATGCAAAATAAAATCATTAAGATTGTGAGAAAAGATATTATCTAAATTTTAAATAGAATATAATCATCAAATTATCATGATCAACACTCTGTTCTATTTTCAAAAGCAAACAAGAGTACCTTTTATTTTCCTTTCACACAAGGTCCTCTCATTTTAGCTACTTAATGGCCTGCATATATCTCATTATACTGCATCCTTAACATGAAGAAGTGAAACTAACATCTCCTTAGGAAAAGGCAGTGTATTTGCATACTTGAGGATGATATCCACATCTCTCTGGAATTTATGCCTGCAGGTAGTGTCTCACTGGTGGGTCCTTGTTCTGTCAATTTGCTTCCAGTTCAACTGTTTGCATTTTATGGTAATAAATGAGCTAGACATTGTCTTGACCTACCTGCCCTGCCAAAGTCTGATTTGAAGGAGAATAACAATAATTAAGTACCTAATCACATTCCATTAGGAAAAAGTAACAAAACAACCTTTTGTGCCAAATATAAAAGTTGCTTCATCTTCTATACTGATCTAATTCTCCCAGGTACAGTTTCCTTCCGTGGTAATTTCAACACTCCAAAACTCTTGCTATTGCACTTTTTGCACTTTTGAAAAATGTCAACACTCAATTTTATAGCATTTGATTTAACACTTTTAGGGGCACTTTCAACCTTTCATAATTTATAGCCACTTCCCAAATGCGTGTGATAGGCACAGTTAAGGTAGCAGTCAGAATAAAAGGTCAGTATATAGATTGAGGTGTTGTAAGACATCAATAAAGAAAATGTACTGGAAAAAAAACCAGAGGAGAAACCAAGTTCTTTAGCACCTCATCATCTCATTATCACTTTTTTGCAAAATTCCCTACAGAGTTTATCATTCTAAAAATGTGCTATGTTGAAACTTGCCTAACATTACCTCTTTCTGGAACCTTACAGATACTTAACAAAGTGATCTAAAGAAATGTTGTTTTTTTTAAGTGCTACAACACATATAGTTTTTAAATTTTGCTTAGTCAGTAGAAACTATGGCATTTATAATTTAACTTGATTTTATATTATCTAACATAGAAAACTGAGATTTGATCTTGTTTTGTAGATCTTCTTTGTATCTTAAAATACAAATTTCAAGTATATCAATTTTAATTCTGTAAAATATACTCCAAAGAAAAGTCAAGGTTCCTTGAATTTCAGTGCTCCACTTTGAAATAAAATAGCTTTAAGATAATCCTTGTATTACCCATACCAGTAGATAAAGGACTATTTTCTTTTGCTCAATATAAAACTTACAGCTTATTTGGACACTGTTAGGTCAAAGCATGATAAGAAACATTGAACATCAGGTTTCCCTAAACCTATACAACTCTGAAGTCATGCTATGCAAGATGTTTAACCACAGCTCCCTGAGCCTGAGTGGTGGAAAGACCATAGGTCAAGAATCTATTGTTCAACAAATATTTATTTGATATTAACTACACACCATTCACATTAGAAGAAGAATATTGCCCCCACGGGAACAACTATAACCAACACTTACATCTAAAATTCTTGGAGAAATTCATCTCAACATTAAGGTTTTCCTTTTAGCCCCAATTGGTTCAGATTCTTGTAGTAGAAATACTATAGATGGGTGGAAACTAGGTTACCAAAAGTAGACATCATGATTATCCAGGAACTTGGCAGGATTTCTACATGATCAGTTCCTGTGTCCCCAACTTTTTCTTTCAATGTCTTCATGGTGAAGCTTATGAATATGTTTTTTTAATTATTTCCCATAGCAGTTCAGCCAAGACTAATGGAGAACTACCAATTGGGACTAAAATTGTGATAAAATATGGTCATGCTTTATATCTTTCTATTCTAAAGACTAACCTGTGCCTGACCCACATCAGGACTTCATAAATATTTTTGATACCTGAATGCTAAGCATAAGACATCAATATTTCAAAGAAAAGAGAAATTACTTCTGGCCATGGCATCATTAAGATTAAGTTGACACTGAAGCAATTATGAGTATGAGAAAAACGTTTAAGTCTCTACCTAAAAAGAGTAAAGCACTGAGGATAGATTCTCAGGGAGCAGCTATGAGACAATGAACAGAAATTTTTAGATTGGAGAACATCCAGCTGCTGAACCCACAGCACAAAAGAAACAGCCTCCTTGGCCAGAAATTGAGATTTGCCCTAGCACTATTGAATTATTTGGTACCTCATGGAATAAGAGCATTGCCACTGCATTACGAAAAAAAAAGGCTTAATTGCTATTTATGAAACATATAATTCTTGATTAAGATATTGATGGGTATTAGATTTCAACTTATAAACTACACATAAATTGATGTTAATTTGACCACATAATTTACCATGAGACCCAAATGGAAAGAGCAGGCAAATACAAATCTAATAAAA
>PVKS010018715.1:0-39620 GCA_004027875.1 Aplodontia rufa | reverse complement strand
ATTTCCCTTGTTAGGTTGATTCCCAAGTATTTTATTTTTTTTTGAAGCTATCTTGAAAGAAACTGAATTCCTGACTTCTTCTTCAGTCCTGTTATTATTGGTATATAGGAAAGCTGTTGATTTATGTGTGTTGATCTTGTATCCTGCCACTTTGCTAAATCTACTTATGAGTTCGAGCAGTTTATTGATGGAGTCTTTTGGATCTTCCAGATACAGGATCATGTCATCAGCAAACAGAGAGAGTTTGACTTCCTCTCTTCCTATTTTTATCCCTTTGATTTCTTTCTCTTGCCTAATTGCTCCAGCTAGGGTCTCAAGAACAATATTGAATAAAAGAGGTGAGAGCGGACATCCTTGTCTTGTTCCCGACTTTAGTGGAAATGTTTTCAGCTTTTCTCCATTTAGTATTATACTAGCTGAGGGTTTAGCATATATAGCCTTGATGAAGTTCAGAAATGGTCCTTTGAACCTCATCCTTTCTAGAGTTTTGAACATAAAAGGGTGCTGAATTTTATCAAAGGCCTTTTCTGCATCCAGTGAGATGATCATATGGTTTTTGTCCTTGACTCTGTTTAAGTGGTGGATTACGTTAATTGTTTTGCATATGTTGAACCAGCCCTGCATTCCAGGGATGAAGCCCACTTGGTCATGATGGATTATTTCCTTAATAAGTTTTTGAATACGGTTTGCTAGTACTTTGTTGAGGATTTTTGCATCCACGTTCATAAGGGATATCGGTCTGTAGTTTTCTTTTCTTGATGTATCCTTGTCCAGTTTTGGTATCAGAGTTATGGTTGCTTCATAAAAGGTGTATGGGAGCATTCCCTCCTTTTCAATTTCTTGGAATAACTTAGTAAGGGACACTCTTTATTTAATTTATATTACATCTCTATACTTGAAATAATTATGTATGATTTTGAATTCTGATTTAAACACTTTATACCATATATTTAATATTTGGCACACACATTTTATTTGAAAGTACTTTCATTATTGCTTTATATTCAATTGTCTGCCTAAGTAGATAGATAATTTAAAAAAGAAAACTTCTAAGATTTATTTTTATAATGGAGTCTACTTGCAGCATTTTGAATTGGTGTTTCAGAATTAGATCTTATTGAACTTTAAAATACATATTAGCAAAATATCACAGAAATAAATATGTATATATGCTAACAAAAGAATATGATTTTTTATCCTTGAAATAAATGCTAACATACACCATAAGAAAACTGAATCCCTTGTTTTTTCCCCAAACTCATTTTCATTTCCAACTTTCAGAGTTCCGTATAGTTTTTTGCCTCATTTAATTTTTCAAATTCTGTATACTTAACAAAAGTTTATCTTCTTAAATACATATGCTTTTCTTGAGCATGGTCATCTACTCTGACTGCTAATTTACTTATTCACATCTGTCTTCTAATTCCTCTGGGTGCCTCCAAATTTTTATGTCCTAAACTGAAGACATTGACCTTGACCCTTTACTGATTCATTCCTGACTCTAATATAATCTCCTCTTTCATCCATTTTCCCCATATTTACTCTGAAACTTGAAGTGGACAAGTCCAGGACCCCAGCCCTGCTGCAAATCACCAAACCCATCGCTCACCAGGTTCTGCATTTTCTATTTCATTTCCAGGTTTCATCTCATACTACCTGAGTTCAGCTTCTCAGATGTCAATTGAAAACTCTTGTCTTGTCCTTCTTCCCCCAGGAAGGGTGATTTTTTAAATTATATTTGTGATTCTAGGCATTTTCTGCTTTTGGATTGGGTCCCAAAAGTTCACATTTTAAAACAACATGTGGCATTGCTTTGGTTCTGATCCATCTGTTTTATCTATCTATTCCAATCCCAATAGCTGTATTCCAATATTACCACATTACATTGGTACTTCCCCCTATTTTCTATGCAGTTTTATGCAAAAACAATAAGATCGAATTTGACTCTTGTGATTAGGCAGTTGAAA
This sequence comes from Aplodontia rufa, assembly GCA_004027875.1. NCBI lineage: Eukaryota > Metazoa > Chordata > Mammalia > Rodentia > Aplodontiidae > Aplodontia > Aplodontia rufa. The sequence continues at coordinate 37,653 of PVKS010018715.1, read as the reverse complement.
TGAACAGTATAACAATGATGGCCATTGTGTTGGGCTCATGTTAGAAGATGATTAGTTCAAGTGGATCAAAAGCTGCAATTTTAGATTACCACTTTGCCAGGGTTTAAGATTCAGTTCTGCCCTGTGGTCTCTAATTGACTTTGGTGTCTGTGTTGAAGGAACAAAAAGGGTTTTTAAATCAACCCAGATGTCTATTAAGTACACCATACCACCTATGATATTTGGGTATAAGCAATAACTTTCTAACTCATTTCATTTCCAAGTAAGAAAGCAGTAAATATTATTAAAATGTTTTAATCTGCTTTCTTTAGGTTATATTAGATATAAGATTATATTGGACATAAGATTATATTAGAACAAAACAATACAGCTTGTCCATGTGGATGCATGACACAATCATACAATAGTCAACATTGTCATTTTAATTATAATGGAGAATTTTGATTTTATTTATGATTAGTGTTTATTTATTATGGTTGTTAATATATAAAAGTTAGCATTTTCTCTAGTTTTGATCCTTAGAAAAATAACTTAAATGCATAGTAAATACTCACCATTTAAAGAAGGGTGAAGTAAATGTCTTAGAGAAGTAAGCTTTTTAATATTAATATAATTCATTGTTGGTAAATTTAGTAAATAACCTGTACCCCAACAGAGAGTAGATAATGAGGAAAAAACAAGAAAATTGCTCTTCTAATTTTTCATCTACAAAAAAAATATGGCTCAAGAAGTAAAAAAGAATAAGGATTATTATCTTTTTTATCCTTTACATTTTTCAATTTGTTTAACAGTCTTATATATTGAAATTTTACATAAGTTGGGGAATCATAACTAAAATGAATAAGGATTATGATAGAGACATATATCTATCCAATCAGGACTTCCTTATGTGCAAAAGTGTAAGGAAGACTGGTATGGAGGCATACGCCTATTATTCCAGCAACTGGGGAGGCTGAGGGAAGAGAATTACAAGTTCAAGAGCAGTCTTAGCATCTTTGTGAGGACTAAGCAACTTAGGGAGACACTGCCTCAAAATAAGAAATAAAAAGTGGTTAAGCTTTCCTGTGTTCAAAATCCCTGGTAAAAAATAAGTAAATGAATAAATAAGCAAATATTGATCTAAAAAGGCAAATTAGAGTACAAAGTAGAGTGGAAACATAATGTTTAAATCATTGCAACAAGTTAAGGCAAGTTTGGTGAGTCATTGTCTTAATCTTTACCTCTTTATCATCTTAAGTCTTTCTAGCAGTCTTTCAAATGCATGTAAACAGGGAAACTAATTTGGCCTTCTACTATGTGACCTTCTAAACCAAGATAAATGTAGAGGAGTTTGTAAAAAATTAAGAAGCTCTTGGTGATGTGTTTTTTTTTTGTAATACACACACACACATACACACACAATGCAGTTCTACTCAGCTATTAAAAAGAATGAAATTATGACTTTTGTTGGCAAGTGGATGGAAATGGAGAACCAAGCTAAGTGAAATTAGCCAAACTCTGAAACAAAAAGGTTGATTGTTTTCTCTCATGGGTGGAAAGTAGAGTAAAATAAAGGGAAGGGTGGGGAGGGAAAGATAGGATTACATAAGGAACCATTCATAAACAAATTAATAGACTAGCTAAAGGAAGTCTAGTAGAGCTGAGGAAAGAAGGGGAGAGAGGAGGAAGTATGGGAGAGAAAAAGGGACAGAAAAAGGGGGATAAAAAAGTAAAGTATAATTTGCACCATTAAGATACTAACTGTGTGATTACCACACAATCAATAAAAAGTGGAAGTATATTAGGAAGAAAGCAGTAAGGAGGTAAGGAAGAAGGGATATAAAATGCACTTAGGTTTAAGAGTTGTGAATAATCTCCCCAGCCAAACTAATCTGTTGCTTGTGATTTCACGTGTACAAATTTATTCAAAGTCTTTGAATTGCATTACAAGCATTTCAAATGTTTCAACAAGTGTATACATTCCCATCATTATTGCAATTGTCAAGGGTTTCCATTAAATTGGCAGTTTGCATTATGTTGTTTTATAAAGTTTGGTAAGCTTGTGCATGTATGATTTTATCACATAAGTAGCATAAACATGCAGCCAAAAACTTGATATTTTAAATTCACAATAGAATTTAAGGAACATTGAGTTTAATTTCTTAAAAAAATCTATGAGTACTCTTTAAAAGAAAAAGTATATGGGGCTTTACATCCCCCACAAATGCATTAAATTACCTTGCCAAAAATCACAATTGCACTATTTAAAGTATGATGAGGTAAATCTCTTACATGAGGAGGCTTTTGTAATATTAAAACCATTCCATTGATTATTGGTAAATTTACCACATAATGAATTGAGTTCATCCAAACAGTAATAAAAAGTTTACTGGTTCATGGTGTATCTGGTAATTTATGTGAGCCAGCATTCTGGAATTATATCAACTCTTTGGTGTCACAAAATGTTAGGTAATGCTGGTAAAGATTAGGGTAGAGAGTAAAATGGCTAGGTAGTGAGGACAATGGGCCCCATTCAACCACACCTAGAAGCTAACTGGTAGAGAGAGGTTAGTGGGTATGCGTAGAGCCTTCAAATGCAAAAGACCACAAGGTTCACCTGTGTGACCAACTCCTTTGTCCCAGAGGCAGGAAAACTAAGCAGTGGGTGAACACAGGTGGGAACGAAGAAAGATTTGCTACCTGTTTTGCATCGATTTTAACCAATGATTTTGGTTCTTAGTTTCAGTGCCTGTTTTACATAGAGTTTAACCAATGATGTTGGTGCTCTTCTCAATGCCTGGTTTACATAAATCTTCATCAAGACTCATATCCCAAACCATTATAAATCCTGGCCTAATATATATAAGACAGTGTGCTGCTTCCAGGAACCCATCTGCATTGTGGAGACTCTACTCTCCTTCCTTAAGTAATCCCTACTCCTTTTACTCTTCCCTTCTGAGATTGTCTGTTGATTTTATTCTTCAAATTCGTGAGACAAAAACCCAGAAGAAGATTGGCGCTGAATTCCTGGGCTGTGCTTCCACACAGTGGTGCAATGCACCACTCAACAGTAGCGGTGGGGCCGGGGGGAACCCATCTCTTAACTGGGTAGCTGCTAACACTATTTTGGCTGCAGAAACCTGCGGCCAGCCCACATTCCTTTTTAACTGGAAATAGTTGCAAATACTAGTTTTGTTTTGTTTTGTTTTCCCCAGGGCTGAGGGCCGAACTTGGGGCCTTGCGAGTGCTAGGCAAGTTCTCCATCACTGAGCTAAATCCCCAACCACATTTGCAAACACTAGAAATGGGCTATTTGGCTGCAGAAATCTGCAGTCGGCCCAAACTCCATTCACCGGTGGGAGCAGAGAATCCAGCCTCATCTCAAAACCCCCACATCAATGCCACTTCTAGCTTCAAATGAATAATGTAGCATTTTTTTGCTCAATGCTTCTTGTTCACATGGTAAACAGTGGGGCTGAAGTAGGGCATTACTTATATATGCTGTGCTGTGAAATTGTGTGGTTACTGAATATGACATTTGTGAAGCATCTACAATTTGATGCTAGGAAATATGCAGAAGTTTCACTATTCTCCTGTTGTTGTGGCAAACTTTGATTCTGTGAGCACCTTTACATTTTTGGTATTATACCAAAAAAATTGCAAAAGGCAATGTGGGACAAAGAGCAGCTTAGTGCAGAAAGGGAAAGCTTCTTTTAGTTACTGGAGCCCCACAATGTCACATTCTCTAAATCTGGCCATTTCATGTAAAATCCAGGTAGTAAAGATAGAAGAGGACACATTTTGTGTCCTTTTCCTTATACTTCTACCAATCATATTGAAAATGAAAATGTTAGATAACAAAGAATGTATAAAAATAAAAGCAAGAAATTACAATTGAAAAACTAAAATTATTGGATAATTTTATTTCTTCCACTTAAATGAAGCAGAATTTCCAAAAATTTCAGTGACCTGTAATGAAAAGATTAAAGGAAGCACAAATATTTGTATGGACTCAAAATCTTGACAATTCAAATATGAGTCCCTTAACCAAATCAATGAAAAAAGTCATTCTTACAGAAAAATAACAGGTATTCTTAATATGGAACTTTCATTACAGGTTAAAAAAGAAATGAAAAAGCGACAAAGAAATGTAATGAAAGTATCAGAAAACTTGTGTGATGGTGCTTCTCCTGAAGATGATGGTGGTGGTGGATTAAGTCAACAGAAGAAGAGTTGGAAAGCTGTTTTCCATAAATTCCCTATTAAGGGGAATGAAAAACATAATGAGTAAGACTATAGCCATATTTAATAGTAGATAAAAACTAAATTTAATTTGGGGCAATATTCATGGTTAACAAATGTTATGCATTTTCTAGGGATATTCAACCTTGCATAGTTATCACAGAAATGTATATAAACAATGTGATGCCATAATATCCTACTATACTGATGAATGATTTATTTAAAAAAATGATAGGTCTGGCACTTGAGGGAAAGGACATTGTCCTGCACTATTATTAAATGAAACCTATAAAGACTTCCTGGAAGGTAATTTAGTAGCAAATATCAAAGCTTCATAAATTTCATATCTATAAAAACTATATAGTCTTCATCCACCCATTTTAAAGTGATGCTGGACTTATAGTATATGATTGCTTCACAATTAAGGTTTATTTAAAGCATTTATTTTGATGATGCATCTTTAGCTAATTTTGTTCTAATACTTGTGACATCTGCTGAGTTGCAGAAGGAAGATACCTGCTACATTAGCATTCTATGGTTACCAGAAAAATTATTAGTTACTAGATTTACTTTTTGTTTCAGTGCATCAGTGCACATATCTTGGACCTTCAAGTTAACTTGAATTTTGCTAAGATATTGATTGCACTTGGGGATCCATGCCTCATATATCCTAAGTAGGTACTCAATAAATATTTACTACAGTAGTGAATGAAGTTTACCCTCAGTGTATTATTCTTAGCATTAAACTAACTTTCCCTGAGGAGGAAAACAAGTTTTAGGTGGGTGTATTTGGACAATTATACCTGGCAAATATGCATTTTTTATTCTTTTAGCTCTTCCTAATGAACTGTATTTTCTATATTAATGGCTTTGCATTTAAACAGAAAATTCTAAATCTGTGGGTTACCAATTCTTTGTTGTTTTCATGATATTTGTGATATTTCAATTATGGCAAAATAGGTCACAGGAATGGAAAACTTCATTTACATTTCACTAAGAAAAAATGTAATATAATGGTGGTAAATATAATGAACTTAAAACTTATTGTCAAAGAATTGAGTATTCAATATCTGAAATAAAATTAAAAGTTGCATTCATTGGAAGCTGAAGCAGTGGCTCAGCGGTTATGGGTTCGAACCCCAGCACCCATGTATACAACTAAGTTTCAGATCAATGAAAGCCATGTGAGAAACTCAATAAAAATTGATTCTTTCTTTCACAATCTTTTCTAACACATCAGCCTGCTTATCTTACACAGGGTTTTTGAAAGAGCAAAGTTTAAAGATGGGTTGACTTTCAGAAGGTAAGTAAGCTGGCATCTGTAGCAGCAGCATGGTTCTTCAAGAGATATTTTGTTGACTGGTTGGCACTCACAGGTATTTTTATGGGAGTGAATTTGTCTCTGATAGACCATCTTTCAGGAAGCAAATTGGTGACATTGATTGATTGGTAAGCATAGACAGTTGTCATTGATAGAATAAGTTTGATACTAGTTGGGGTAGATACTTATTATCATGGCTGCAGGTAACTGCTTCCCTAAATGTAAAACAACACTAACCTGATGTTTTTAAAAGTTCACTGAAAACCATTGCACGTTCTAGAATTATTCATGAAGTTTGACTCAAGAAGAAATTTTTAATAATTGCATTTAGGAATATCTTCCTTTATTTTTTAGATGCATAGTCTTAACTAGAAGAGTTCGTAACTTTTTGTATGCTCTTGTTAGGTATTCTGTTTGTTTTTGGTTTTCTACCTTTAGGGGCTCATGGTTACTTCCTAACATATAATATACATTGAGAAATTCAGATTCTTTGTAATATGTGTAGTCATATTGTAGTGATATTGTGTGACTATTTCATGTATTTACTCCATGAAAAAGTACTTTTAATGGTCTGTGGCTAAATCCAACTACCAACTTTGGTTAGGGTAAAAAATATTAGTAAAAAACAGTACAAAAGTTACCAAATCATTTTATTTACAAACAAAATTGTAACAAACCATAATGTTATATCTTCTAATTATTTGTAATGACATGGGAATTTTAAAGTGATCCTGCCCTCAGCATTTTTCCCCTATTTCTCCTTTCATGTTATGTGCCTCTTAAGAATTTTAAAACTGCACTTAAAATTAACTTTATTGTATTTAAAAACAAAACCAAAAAGATAGTACATGTCTATTTCTGCTACTATATCTAGCAGTTTTTGCTTGTAGACAGTGAATTCCAGTCTTTTGGTATAGAATTCAAGTTTTACCTCTTTTATTTTTGGGTTGCTGGTCATGGAAGCTGAGGCCTCATCCATGCTAGACAGGAATTCTACTACTGAGCCACATCCCTAGCCCTAGCACTCAAGCTCAAGTGTAACATTCATCTCTAACTACTACTTCCTTCTTCATATTTGATACTCTTGCTTTCAAGTTCCTAGGAAATACCAAATGCCATGTTCCTAACTTTTGTGTTTGCATTCCACTCCCTTATAATTGTTTTCTGCCACTTTTTTTCCCCTCATAAGACCTTTCATATTTTACCTCTTCTGTAAAGCCTGCGTTGTGCAAACATAACAGGTCATATATCACAACATACCATTTTCTGTATTTACCTGGGTTTTTTGAAGTAGGAATTACACATTTCCTTATACAGTTGGCAATTTGTAACTGTTGATTTGAATTAAAAAATGAATGAAAGTGGGGAAGTGTTGGGACTTTACAACTTTTTCATTCTTTATCAGTAGAATTATTTTTTAAAAAACGTTGATTTTTCTATGGATTTTTATGCTAGTGGTCCTGCCTTGCTTATGAAGAAAATCAAGAAAAACAAAACTAAAGAGTGTACTTCCAGAGAAACTATGATTCTACCAATGTTTGGGAACAGTGATTCACTACCTGTTGGGCTGCTACAAGTGAAGGATGGCCATGGTTTAAGTGAAACACTTCAGGATGAAGGAAGGTAAAAGTATGAATTCTTCATTTCCCTGTGAAAGGGTGTTAGCAGTGACTACTTCTTGTGTAAATAAAAAGAATAGTATAGTCTGAAAACCAAAGAGAGTGAATCATCAGTTATACCAAAGCTGCTGACAGAATGACTAATGTGAAGAAAGGAGGCTTTAAAAGAGCAGTCAAATGGTCATCATGGAGGTCTGCTGGAGTGGTTAAGTTTCAGCAGCTGCTTAGAGAAGTTTTACTGGAAAGACAATAGAAAAATGGGTAATGACTGAGCAGGAATGTGGTATTTAAAAGAGGTTGTTTTCCTTTTAAAATAGAAGATTTTAGGGTATTTCACATGCTGTTAGACTGATCCAGAAAGGAAGGACAAGTTTATGCAATTAAATTTAGTTTGCATGTGCAAGTATTAGAAAACTTACGATGTTATTTTTTGTGGGATTTACAGGATAGTAATTGTCCCTAGAACTCCTATTCATGTGCACATAGAGATTTATACTTATATTCATGTTTTTAAATATACAGATAGGTATTTATATTCATATACATATGTTCATACATATGAATAAAAGATGAATTTCTCTAGAAAAACTAAATCTTTTGTTTATTGAAATAGGTTTCCAAAATTGCCCTGGTTAAAAAAAACGTTTGCCTATAGAATAGAGGAATGAGAACAGGGAGAGGGAGGAAGTGAGGAAAAGAGCAGGTATTGGAGCCTGAAACTGAGAAAATTATATTCCACTTGTGTATGATTTCATTGTGTATGAGTTTTGTATGATTGCATCAAAATGAAACTCCTTATATATAGCCCTAATGCACTAATATTAAAAAGGAAAAAATCTGTTTACAAGATTAAAAAATACTATATATAATTATAATTGGAAAGAGAATTATAAAAAGGATTCATTTTTATGATATACCTTAAAACTCTTGAAGACAGATTTTACTATGTGAGATATATTCTTGGATTGAATTCTGGGAGTACCACTGATCAGCTGCATGGACATAAACAAATTACTTGGCCTTTCTTTTCCCTACTTTGTTCCTTTATAAAATTCCAAATTGTTACCTACCTCACAAAATTGTTTTGGGAATTCAAATGAGTTTAACACATGTACATGTTTGAATAATGTACATAATTGCAGAAAAGGTCATGAAAAATCTAACCCCTATCAGCATTAAAAAAGGCTTTCCCTCATATATAGACTTATATGTGTTTAACAACATTATAATTACAATTACAAATGGGTTTAACTACATTAAAAGTTTGAAAATGACAGTAAGAAAAATGTTGGTATATATTTTTATATCAAACAATATAATTAACATAGTTTTCCTTCAGATTTGGCTATCAAAAAGTATGGCCTAAATTTATTTTTGTTATGATATTATTACTTAGGATTATTCTTTTCCCCTAATGTTAACCTTTTCTGTTTATACTTGAATCCACTTGCAGAAAATTATTGTATCTTAAGCTGCATGTAAATCTTATGAATGTTAGAAATATAATAAATGCATATTATTTATATTAAAAGATAATGGTATTAGATAGTCTTTGTATTTTACATATTTGGCTAAATGGACTTCATATATTTTTCTAGGTTCACAGAGAAAACATCTAATAAAAAGAACAAGGTATTGTTAAAAAAATCAAAAATAGTATTTATGGCTAAAACATGCATAAAAGGCAAAGTGATTCATTATGAAAATGTAAGTTAAAAGATATATTGCAACATTTAAACTGAAAAATTACAGAGCCTCTTGTTATGTAAATACATTTATTTTGAAAACATGAATAAGAAACTAGTCATTGAAGAAGGTTTTTGGGCAAAAATAATGTTTTTTTTAAAAAGAATTACCTGCATTTCTGCTTATATGAAAATGGATAGTTAAGACCAACAGAATAGAAGAAGGTGGGAGCAGGAGAGGCAAAAAGAAATATTGAGGATTTAAATGGAGCAAATTGTATTCCAAGTGTTTGTGAATATTTCAAAATGAATCCCACTGCTTTGTATAGCTACAATGCAATAGTGAAAACATTTTTGAAAGATTATAATAACATAAAATATAAATAATGGATAATTATTATTTGTGTTGTTTGGTGTTGAGCATAAATATTGGGAGATAGTTTGAAATGGTATTATTTATTTTATAGGTTAAAAAACAAATATATGCCTCACGGGATTCTGAGCAGCTTTATCCCGATTATCCTGACTATGACAATATTTTGCTGCTCATTGAGCAGCTTAAAAGAGAATGTAAAGGTAGGATGCTTGCGTAGATATAAGGGCTTTTACATATGTTATGCAAATATATGGACACAGTTTTGGTCTAACCTAAAATACTGATGTTATTGTACTGTTCACATCAGAAAAATACTTTATGTGAAAGTAGAATGATAACTATTCTATATTCTTAGCCCAAAGCTGTGTTAATTCCCAGTGCAGTCTTCTCAGTGTAAATGGCACTTCCAAACTTTTGATTCTCCTTTCCTTACAGTGACCATTAGGAGATTAGATTACTGTTGTCTCTAGCTGGAATACTGCAATAATCGTAGAGCTAATTTTCCTGCTACCTCATCTCCTAAACTATGGCCTACTATGCAACCACATATTTATAAAAATTCATATTTGAAGGCTGGAGCAGTGGCTAAGCTGTTAGAGCATTTGCCTGGCAAGCACGAGGACCCAGATTCAAACCCCAGCACCACACATAGAAACAAGTATCAGAAAAACAAAAAACAGATGCCTTAAGTTATTTTGACTTAATTCTTTTATTAAGATTTATTGTACAGGCTTAGACTATGTTCTGTTTTAATAAAAGAATGGTTTTGTTCAAGACTACTATGTCATCACTAATTTTTGCCTACTATTTCTACCACTTGTTGAGAAAGGGGGTTTGAAATCTCAACATTTGCTTATTTGTATGTTACATATTTATATATATTTGTATGTTGATTTTTGCCTCCCGTATTTGACAGCTGTGATTAGGTGCATGAACAATGTGAACTGTGTGTCTTCTTGATGGAAACTTTTTTTATTAAACGAATAAAACATTGTAAAATAATCAAGAACAAATGTATGTATACATAGTTATCCAAGGCTAATGCCATGTCATGGATGCCCAGCTTGGGTTTCCCATGTTGCTGTTTCCCCCAAGAGACCCTCTGAGTTAAATGGATATCTCGTGAAGATCAGAGATCTCCTTCTGAGATGATTCCCCCATATTCCCACCCTCCAATCTCCTAGATATCCTTCCTAAGCCCTCCCCTCACTCTGTCCCCCACCCTATGCCTCCCGGTATCCTAGCAGTCATCCCCCGTTGCGTTAAGAATCATACAATTTGAGGTTATCATTAGTTTAGCCATCTGACATACTGATTCCCAATGTATTCCAGCTTCCACGGATGAGAGAAACCATTCAGCCCTTGAGTCTCTGAGATTGGGATACTTCACTTAGCATAATTCTTTCCATCTCCATCCATTTGATTTCAGAAGCCATAATATCATCTTCTTTAGTGGCCGAGTAGTATTCCATTATATATATGTACCAAAGTTTTTGTATACATTTGTCAAGTGAGGGGCATCTAGGTTGGTTCCATAGTGTAGCAATAGTAAATTGAGCTGCTATAAACATTGATGAAGCCACATCACTACAATATGCTGATTCTAACTCTTTTGAGAAAATACCCAGGAGTGGGATAGCTGGGTCATAAGGTGGTTCCATCCTTAATTTTTTGAGGATTCTCCACACTGCTTTCCATAGGGCTGAACCAGTTTGCAGTCCCACCAGCAGTGTAATAGTGTTCCTCTTTTCCCACAGCCCCTCCAGCATCTGTTGTTGTTTGTATTCTTCATTTTTGCCACTCTAACAGGAGTGAGGTGGAATCTCATCGGAATTTTGATTTGCATTTCCCTTATAGCTATGATGTAGAGCATTTTCTCATATATTTATGGGCTTTCTGGACTTCCACTGGAGAGAAGTTCCTTTTGAGATCTTTAGCCCATTTATTGATTGGATTATTTGTGAGTTTGGACTTTAGTTTCTTTAGTTCCCTGTATATTCTGGATACTAGCCCTCTGTCTGAGGTGTAGCAGGCAAAGGTTTTCTCCCATTCTGTAGGTTCTCTCTTGATTCTCTTGACTAGATCTTTAGCTGTACAGAAACATTTTAGTTTAATTGCATCCCATTCATTTATTCTTGATTTTACAGCTTGATCCATGGGAGTTTTGTTAAGGAAATAGCTGCCGACTCCTATATGGTGTAGTGTTGACCCTACTTCTTTTTCTAGTAAGTTTAAAGTTGTAGGCTTAATATCCAGGTATTTGATCCATTGTGATTTAATTTTTGTGCAGGGTGAAAGATAAGGATCCAGCTTCAGTTGTCTACATATGCCTGTCCAGTTTGTCCAACACCATTTGTTGAACAGGCAATCTTTCTTCCAAACTATACTTTTGCCCCCTTTATCAAATATCAAATAGTTAAAGATATGGGGGTTTGTCTCAGGATCTTCTAGTCTGTTCCACTGATCTTCCATTCTGTTTTGATACCAATACCATGCTGTTTTTGCTACTATGGCTCTGTAGTATAATTTCAGGTCAGGGATTGAGAATACCCCCTATTTCTTCCTTTCTATAGAGTAGTGTTTTGGCTAGTCTGGGTCTCCTGTTATTCCATATGAACTTGAGAACTGCTTTTTCTATATCCATGAAGAATGCTATAGGTATCTTGATGGGGATTGTTTTAAATCTGCATAGGGCTTTGGGTAGAATGGCCATTTTGATGATATTAATTCTGCCTAACCATGAGCATGGAATGTTTTTCTATCTCCTCAGGTCTTCTGCAATTTTTTTTAGTGTTTGATAGTTTTCATTGTAGAGGTTCTTAGTATCCTTTGTAAGGTTGATGCCCAAGTATTTTAGTTTTTTGGAGGAGATGGTGAATGGGAGAGACTACTTGATTTCTTCTTCCTTGGACTTGTTGCTGGAGTAAAGGAAAGCTAGTGACTAATTGGTGTTGATCTTGTAGCCAGCCACTTTGCTGAAATTGCCTGTAAGCACTAGGAGTTTTCTGGCCGATATTATTGGGTCTTCTAGGTATAGAATCATCTATACCTATTTGTCATCAGCAAATAGAGATAACTTAACTTCCTCTTTTCGTCTATGAATTCCTTGATTTCCTTGTCTTGCCCGATAGCTCTGGCAAGGGTTTCAAGGACCATATTGAACAAGAGTTGGGAAAGTGGACAGCCTTGTCTTGTTTCTGAATAAAGTGGAAATGCTTTCAGTCTTTCTCCATTGAGGATAATGTTGGCGATGGGTCTGTTATAAATGGATCTGACATAGTTAAAGTATCTTCCCTTGATCCCTATCTTTTCCAAAGTTTTGAGCATAAAGTGGTGTTGCATTTTATCAAATGCCTTCTCTGCATCAATTGAGATGATTATATGATTTTTGTTTTTAATTCTGCTTATGTGGTGAATTACATTTATTGATTTGCGTATGTTGAACCATTTGTTTTCCTGGAATGAAGCCCACTTGATCATAATGTATTGTCTTTTTAATGTGCTTTTGTATCCAATTAGCTAAAATTTTATTAAGGATTTTTGCATCAATGTTCATCAGGGAAATTGGTCCATAGTTCTCTTTTCTTGATATGTCTTTGTTGGAGTTTGGTATCAGTGTAATATTTGCTTCATAAAAAGTGTTTGGGAGTGATCCTTCTCTATCAATTTCCTGGAAGAGCTTGTAGAGGATTGGTGTTAGTTCTTCCGTGAAGGCTTGGTAGAATTCTGCCGTATATCCATCCGGACCTGGACTTTTCTTTTTTGGGAGAGCTTTGATTGCTGCTTCAATTTCACTTTCTGTGATAGGTTGGTTGAGATTTTCAATGTCCTCCTGCGTTAAAGAGGGGATGTCGTGTGTGTCCAAGAACCTGTTCATGTCCTCCAGGTTATCAAATTTGGCAGAGTATAAGTTTTCAAAATAGGTTCTGATAATCTTCTGTATCTTGGATGAGTCTGTGGTGATATTCTCATTTTCGTCTCTGATTTTGTTGATTTGCTTCATTTCATTCTTCCTTTTGGTGAGGTTGGCAAGGGGTCTGCCGATTTTGTTGAGTCTTTCAAAGAACCAACTCTTAGTTTTGTTAATAGTTTGTATAGTTTTTTGTTCTCAATTTTGTTGACTTCAGCTCTGATTTTGGTAATTTCCTGTCTTCTGTTAGATTTGGGGTTGGGCTGTTCCTCCTTTTGTAGTCATTTGAGTTGAAGCATATGTATTTATCTGATCTCTTTCTAGATTTTTTATGTATGCACGCAGTGCTATAAATTTACCTGTTAAGAAAGCCTTCATACTGTCCCAGTGGTTTCGGTATGCTGTTTCCTCATTCTCATTCAATTCCAAAAACTTCATAATCTCTCTTCTCATTTCCTCTTTTAACCATCCTTCATTTAAGAGGTAATTATTCAATTTCCAAGTATTTGAATAGTTTCTGTTGTTTCTCTTTTTGTTAATTGCTAAGATCATAGCTTTATGATCTGACAGAATACATGGGATTATATCCACTTTTTATATTTGCTAAGATTATCCCAGTGAATTGGGATGTGGTCTATTTTAGAGAAGGATCCAAGCACCGCTAAGAAGAAGGTAAATTCAGCTCTCTTAGGATGGAATATTCTGTAAATGTCTGTTAAGTCTGATTGATTAATAGAGTAGCTCCGATTGGAGATGTCTTTATTGACATCTTTATTGTTTTGATGATCTGTCTAGAGTTGATAGTGGTGTGTTGAAGTCCTCCAGGATTATTGTGTTGGGATCAATGAGGGGATTAATGTCCTTAAGTAATTTTTCCATATATTTGGGGGGGTTGTAATTGGGGGCATAAATGTTGATTATCGTTATATCTTCTTGGTGAACTGTCCCTTTTAGTATGATAAAGTGACCCTCTTTGTCCTTTCTGACTAGTTTTAGTTGGAAATTAATTTTGTCAAAAATTAGAATCGCTATACTAGCTTGCTTTTTTGGGCCACAGGCCTGGTAGACGTTTTGCCATCCTTTCACTTTCAGCCTGTGTCTATTTTTGAGTGTCAAATGTGTCTCTTGCAGGCAACATATTGTTGAATTTTGTTTTTTGATCCAATTGGTCAGTCTGTGTCTTTTAATTGGGGCATTGAGACTGTTCGCATTCAAGGATAGAATAGATATGGGAAGCTGGTTCACAGACTTTGTATCTATTACAGAGTTTTGAGTCATCTTGAAAGTCAGTTTTTGTATAGTATGATTATTGATTCACCGTTGTTTAAGGATTTAACATATCATTGGAATTGTCTTCTGAATGGAGAATGTCTTTGAGAATGTTCTGTAGGGCAGGATTTGTCTTCATGTATCTTGCTAGCTTGAGTTTATCATTGAAGTATTCCATTTCTCCATCACATTTGAAGCTGAGTTTTGCAGGGTATATATCTTTGGGTGGAAGTTGCTATTTTTTCAACACTTTAAAGATATTGGTCCAAGCTCTTCTGGCCTTCATTGTTTGCTTTGAAAAATCTATAGTGATCCAAATTGGTTTGCCTCTGAATGTGATTTGGAGCTTTCCTCTAGCAGCTTTTAGAATACTCTCTTTAATTTCTCTGTTTTTCAATTTGTAAATGATATGTCTTGGTGAGTTTCTCCTCTGATTAGGTCTATTTGATGTTCTATAAGCGTCTTGGATGTGGTATTCCAGATCAATAGCAAAATGAGGGAAGTTCTCGCTTATGATTTTGCTTAAAATTTTCCTGAATCCCCTTGTTTGTTGTTCAGAGTCCTCCAGGGCAATGATTCCAGATTATTATGCCTCAACTCATCAAATATCACTTGGATGTTCTGATTATGTGATATAATCTGTTTATCTTGTTTTTCTTCTTTGATTTCTACATTGTTTAGGCGTTCCTCATTGTCTGATACTTGTTCTTCAAGCACTGAAGTTCTATTTTAAGTGGAGACTAATCTGGTGATGGTGTCTTCCAGTGAAGATTTGAATTGGTTAACCATGTTTTTCAATCCTGATAGCTCTACTACATCTCTTTTCAGAAAGTCAATATCCTTGTACAGCTGATCTTTCATCTCCTGGAATTGATCCTTAATTTACCTGTAGAATTTGTCTCTCATCTCTTGAAATTTATCTCTGATCTGTTTCCTTATTTCCTCTCTCAAGTCTTTGATTGCATTACTAATCATAATGCTGGTACAATGTCTTTGGTTTTCATCTATAGCCCCAGCTATGAGATCCTTGGTTGGAGAGCTCTGGTGTTAAGGAGGAGGATTATTTCCCCTTTTCCTCATTTTTTGAGTCAGAAAGCTTGATTTTTTTATATCAGCCTGTTACTCTTGTTGGAGTAATTGGAGCTTCTTATGACTTTGCTAGGTTGTGAAGGTGAGCTATTTGGTCAATACAGACCTAAAGATGCCAGATGGTTCTGTGAAAATTTGAGAGGGTATAGGTGCAAATACTAGTCTGTTTCAACTAAAACAGATGAGCTGATGATTAGCACCAATAGTAGCAGCTTTCTTTGAGAGAACTCTCACTGTGTATTATGATAGCAAGCAAGTACCCATTTTGAAGCATGTTTATTTCTTCAGGCATTAGGGGTCTCTCTGAAATTGGGGATTAGGAATGACTAGGAAGTCAAGGAGGTGAATTGGAGAGGTATAAAATCACACCTGCTTTAGAGTATAGGGGAACTAGGGATTAGGGGGGAGTAGGTTATTCTATTAGGACTAAGGAAAACAGAAATGGCGTGTGAATAGGGTAAAGACTTGGGGTGAGAATGAGAGAAAGACGCTTATATTTAGGGATTACCAGAGTACAGTTGAGGAAGAGGTTAGCAGTAGGGTTCAATAAGATCTAAAGAAAGTAAGAGCCAATGACCAATACATACACACAGATAAATATTTACATCCACAAACACCAAATTCAGTATTATTCATAAAGCAAGAAAGGAGCAGAGGAAAACGAAAAAACCCCACAAAACTAGATGGTAAAGTTCTGAGTTTTTCTGGCCCTTAGGTTAGCAAGTATGTATCATGGGGTGGTGCATTCAAATCTGACATCAAGCTGGGGATTCTTCAGAGTTGAGCTTGTCAGGGAGAAGCTGTTTGGTTGAGTCTGGTGGCCTGGTTTTTCTTAGAGGATCTCCTCAAAATTTTCTGTTTCAAAGGGGTATTCAGCTCTCCCTGGGTTGTAATCCTGAGATGGTTGCTTTCTGCCAATCCACACTCTAGATATTTCTTGGACCTGGGGCTCAGAAGTTGTAGACAATTGAGTTGATCCTATTGTAGATGTGTGGGTCTCTGACTGATCCAAGGAGAGTGACTAGCCTGAGACTTGCTTGCTCAGGATCACTGGTGACCAACTCTGTCTGTCTTGTGATCTTCAGAAGTCCTAAGAGCTGCTCTGTGGGGTTGACTGAAACCCTTAGAATATGGTCCAGATCGTGCCAGTGCTTATGTGATTCTCAGTTGCAAGCATTAGGAGGTGCCCTACTAGAGAAGTCCAGGATATGCAAGGAGCTCAGATGCAAAGGGGCAGCCCGTGCTGCCCCATATATTCAAAACTTCCTGAGGCAGCTTTCAAGCAGAGGCTGAAGCACAGGATCCCCTACAGAGGGATGAGCCCTGCTGGAGCAAGTTCTGTTCACAGGCTCCTCCTATTTGGGCGAGAAAGGGGGCGGTCCAAAGGGCAGTAGGTCGCCAACCGAGAGGTTTGCGAGCTGGAGAGGTGAATCGCAGTTCCCTACAGCCCCCAGGGCAGATGGCCAGTTGGTGGTGGGGGGGTGGTAACTTTTGTTTCTGATCATGGGGACTGAGGCCCCATAATGCTGCTGGGCGACCCGCCCCACCCCGCTCTCCCACGCTGGTGCGAGTACTTATGTTAAAGGACTTTAAAATCAGCACTTGTAAACCTAGGGCACCGGTGGAGAGTTATTGACCGCAGTGATTGTGTTAAAGATCTTGTGCCGAAACCTCTCCTCCCCAGGCTCTGTGGGCAGTGTCCGGAAGTGTAACAGTAACTCCCAGCACCACACAGACCCTTTGGGAAAGGGCTCAATTTCGGGGCGATAGATTCTGGTTTTCTGGCCGCGAAGTCTGAGGGTTCAGGAAGTGTTTTTTGTTTTTTGTTTTGTTTTTTTCTGAGCAATCCACCCCACCCCCAGGGAAACATCACAGTGGTGGGCCGCTGCACAAACAGCTACAAGTCCGCTAATGTGAACAATTAATTCCCAGCGCTTTATACAAGATTAGGTAAATTAAGAGCAGTCAGATCAGGGAGTTCGAAGCTGGCTGGGTTAGGGTATTTGGTTAGGAAACTTGCTCCCTTGCTCTGTTTCCTCCCTCCGTAGTTGCTTCTCTCCCCTGAGGTGTGGGACAGAGTGCCACGGGCTCCACTAAGATCTCCGTTATATTCTTTAATGGACCGCGTTATTCCTTTGGAGTTCAAGAATTAGTGGGGGATAATATTCCCCCACACTGGGTGCTTTGTCCTACCGTGGGAATCTGCTTGCTGTTCTGCAGGGTGAGGTGAATCTCAGGAGCTTCTGGGAGACAGTGATGGTGGGATGAACACCATTTTGAGAACCACTTAAAAGATTCTTAATGCCTCTTGTTTGCTGTTCGGAGTTTTCCTCCAGGCCAATGACTCTCAGATTATTTCTCCTCACATCAGTAAATATTATTTGGAAGTTCTGGTCATGTAATGTAAGTTTCTTATCTTGTTTATCCTCTTTGAATTTGACATTGCTTAGTCGATCCTCATTATCTGATGTACATTCTTCAAGAGCTGAAGTTCTATTTTCAGTGAAGTATACTCTGGCGTTGGTATATTCCAGTGAAGATTTGATTTCGTTAACTGTGTTTTTCAATTCTGATAGCTCTGCTACATCTCTTTTCAGATTGTCTATTTCTTTGTAGAGCTGATCTTTCATTTCATGGAATTGCTACCTTATTTCCTTATAAAAGTTGTCGCTCATCTCTTGAAATTGTTCTCTGATCTCTTTCCTTATTTCTTCTCTCAGCCTTTTGATTGAGTTACCAATCATAATGTTGATACCTATGTTTGGTTTTCATCTAGGGCCCTGGCTATGGAATCCTTGGGTGGAGAGCCGTGAGGTTGAGGAGGAGAGTTATTTCCCCTTTTCCTCATTTTCAGAAACAGAGAGCGTGTCTTGGTGTTAAACCTTGTTACTCTTGGCGGGATAATTGGAGCTTCTTATGGCTTTGCTTCATTGTGATGGGGAGCTATTTAGTCAACTCAGACCTAAAGTTGCCACTGTTCTGTGAGAACTTGAGAGCCTATAGGTACAGATACTAGTTCGATTCAACTAAAACAGATAAGATGATGACTAGCACCAATAGTAGCAATTTTCTTTGAGAGAGCTCTCACAATATATTATGATAGCAAGAAAGTACCCATTTTAAAGAGTGTCTGTTTCTTCAGATAGCAGGACCTCAGGACTGTTTCAGTTTGAATATTTAAATTGCCAGTTGTTTGCTGATAACTCCTTGCTCCGAGCCTGTTTCCAAATAGGAATGGGAAGAAAGGCACCAGCTTGCTGTGCCTCTTGCTCTTAGGGATTTCAGCTGGCTGCCCCTGGGTCTGAGCCAAGCCTAGTAGGGTCAACTCCAGCGGACGTGCTGTCTGGGCCTTGGAAACTTTTTATTTGATTTGCAAAGCCCATTTATTTTTTAAAAGCAAATATGCTTAATCGTTTTTTAAACTGTTTCTTGTCATTGAAACATCATTATGGATGAACTTGATTTTTGCTGGTGGTATTATTTGTTGTGAAATCTATTTTGGTATTAAAATAGCCATTCCTGCTTAGCTTTCTTTTCTCCAGTATTAGTAGAGTGTATCTTTTGAATCAATTTCTGTCTTTACATATAAAGTGTGTTTCTTATTGGCTGCTTGTAGTTGGGTGTCAGCTTTTATCCAGTCTTACAATGGGCCTTTTGACTGAAATCTAAAGACTAGTTCTACTTAACACAGTTATTGGTGCACAGGTAATCTTTGAACAATGTGGAGGCTAGGAGTACCAGCCCCTGTGTAGTCAAAACCTTGCATGTATACGCACACTTTTCAAAAAATTCATCACTAATAACCTACTGTTGACAGGAAGCCTTACTGAGAAGAGTCTATGAGCATATTTTTATGTTAAATGTGTTGTATCTGGTAAAAAATACATGAGAATTATAAGGGATCTCTTTATACTGTGATAGGCAATTCGATGAAGAGATTGATTGCCCCAGTGAAAATGAAAGCAGATATACAAAACACTTGCACTCACTACAATAGTAACAGAAGCTATGAAAATATTATAGTAGTACAGTTATATATACCACCTCTTTAGATATTTTATCTCTTTCCTGTGGATTTTATCACTTGACTTTAAAGGGTGCCACATATGGTTTCTGCGTGTTTAGTTTTGATAAATTTTAACTTTTTTAGAATATATTTGTGTTTTTTATGATAATAACCAATAAAATAGACTGTTATCTACACATATTTTAGACATTCATGATAAACCTTTTCCTTATGTTTTTCAACATTTCTAGGCTATGTGGTCTGTTTTTCAAATTGCCTCAAATATTCAAAAATAACCAAAAAATTCTGTACATTTGTGCACCCACAGAAGTTCAAACCTGTACTGTTCAAGATTTAACTGTAATTAGGATTGTCTGTTATTGGAATGTTTGATTTCTATCAGCTCGCATTTGGTTTTAAAAATTATAGTTCTGTTTTTGTATTTTCAAAAATAATTCCTGCCTCTACTGCTATTTTTGAGCTTCATTTCAGGATTCATTACCTTATAAGCATTTTGATTCTTAATCTTGTTTTCATGGTTTGTTGGGGTATTGGAAGAGGACACACAGCCTTTGGTTAATTTCCCACATCAGATTTGAGGCCCTTCCAACTACTCTTTGTACTGTGAATTGGGGCCTTTTGTATTGGCCAGGCTGATGAAAAACCAATGGACCACATAGCCTATAAGTTTTCTTTTTCTTTTTTTTCCCCACAGTGTGAGCACCAGCACATTTTTTTCTAATCTTCTTGGGTTTTCCTCTGGATCTCAGATTGTTTCCTGGTACAAATGTATTGTTCCTTACTCTGCTAAATAGTCCAGGTGGGGCCTTTACTGGTTCTTTCTCGGTTGTGTTCTCTCCTCTACAGTGTTCTTCTGTTCTGTGATCTCTGTGTACTTTGATTTTACAAGACTCACAACTTCATCCCATGAGCTCAGGTGTCTGGTATACTCTGCTTCAGTTCCTTCCCCTATGTCATGACCTGGAAACTCTTATGACAGGGAGCTGGGATATTTGGAGAGTTTATTTCAGGATTTATCTATCATGGATCATCATCTTCATTGCCTTAAATTCATTAGCTTGAAGATTGTTGTTTAGTGTATTCTGTCTGTTTTAGTCTTAGATGTTTCAAGTAGAAATATAAATTGATACTTGTTTTACCATTTGGGCTAAAAGCAGTAGAGCCTCAGCATATGGTGTAGATAGACCATGTATTTCTCAGGAAAATTTTCTTTGGCCTTATGTTCATCAAATTCCATTTTGTGATCACAGGACTCTGTTTTCTCACAGCAACTCTCTGAATTTCTCACAGTCATTTTTTGTCTGTCTGCTCCACTAGTCTTGAAACAAAACAAGAGCAAAGGTCTTGTGTGTTGCATCTGCAGAACTTAGTATAATGTGTTCCACATTTTAGGTACCCAGTATACATTTTTTCAGTATATATGTGAGTGAATATAAAATGGGTAGTCCTTCATATACAGAAACATGCTTGTGTATTTTATTTCTATCTTTTTTCTTCCTGATGTAGATACTGTTAGCCTATCAAAAATCTGGAGTGCACTTTACTCATATAAAAGATCCATAGAACTTCAAAATTATCGTAATAAAATAACTACAGAACAAATTGACAAAATGGAAAATGAGATTAGTGATCTGCAAAAGAAGTTATCAGAAAAAAAAGAAATGCAGTCACAGTTGGAGGAAGAAAAAGGGAAACAGGAAAGAGAATTGTGCAGTTTGAGGTATGATATCCAAGTTTTAAAGAAATGTTCGAACTATTTATATTACAGATATGTAGGGTGATTTTTATAATTGCTGAATTGCCTTCTTGAGTTTTGCAGGGCAGAAAACTTCTTAGCCTCCAAAAAATGTGAATTTCTTGGTGTGATAATAAAGTTGTTAATCAGGGATATTCCTAATTATTAAATGTACATTCTTCCATATCATGATTTTAGTAGCTATACAAAAGTCCATCATAATTAAATCTGTTTATTTAGCAAGCAGAAGTTTGGACTTTTTCTATTTTTTCATACAATTAGTGCTATAAGGAATATTGTTTATATTAATCATTCTTTATATTTTAAATATTTACTTTGAAAAAATAGAATTATTTGATTAAAGGACAGATATTTCTTAATGTAGGCTTTTAAATATTTCTAAATTATTCTCAACTTAGGCAAAGACTTATTCCACTTTCATCTATTTTACTTTTATTTTAATATTACTTGTGGTGCTAGTGATTGAACTTAGAGCCTCTCCCTAGGGAAGTAAGCACTTTACTGCAGAGCTACACACCCCAGCTGTGGCTTTATTCTTAACATGCATGAAATAAAAGTAAAACAAATTATTATTGATGAGTTTATTCACTGTTATGAACAGATACAGTAATTTTAAATATCTAAATTGAAAGAACATATTATTCTTTATTTTATCATTTCAAAATTAATAATTTTGAAATGATTATCTTATTCCAGAAGGGGTTTTTAAATTGCTTACAAAATATATAATAATCAATAAGAAAAGGTGAAAGAGTTACACAAAAGGAGCACAAAAAGTCTGATGACAATATCAGACTCCTAAGCCTAGTCCTGGTCTATGTAACATGTAGATAGATGTATGTTGTGTGAAAAAAATAATGGTGCTGACTTACATATTAATTGTTTGTAAAGATAAAATTTTATTCCTAGTGAATTTATAAACTTGCTTGTAAACAATATCTTCTTAAAAATTAGTTAACTTCAAATTATCTCTGAGGAGCAATTATGACTGTAAAAAGGATGATTTTTAATTTTTAAGCTTTCAAAACAATTTCAAAGTTCCTTTTTCTTAATATTTACATGAGTTACTAGTTGCTCAAACTTATAAATTGTTAACATCTTTTATCATTTAAGTGTATATGTACCTATTGGGAGATATTGAAGTGAGAAATTAAACTATGAAAACCAAAAAGGAAGAATAGTTGAGAACATAGAATTTTTATTTGAATAATAAATCAACACATGAAGAGTCAGATCACAAAACAATTTTAGTTCTCTAAGAAAACAAGTTTTAAGATGAGTATATTTATCTGTAGATTTGCCTTAAAACAAGAAGAGTACAAGAGAAGAAATGCTAATTTTGGTTACGAAAAAATTAAGGAAGAGTTAAGAGAAAAAGAAAAACAATATAATAAAGAAATAGAAATGAAACAACAGCTGGAAATCTCTATTAGAACACTAGAAATGGAATTAAACACTATGAGGAGTAATTTTAATCAGGTAAATTAATCTTAATTAAAATTTCATATTTCTGAACAGAAAGATCAGCAGAATAGAGGGAAAAGAATAGGGGAAAGGGGAAATACTGGGGACAGAATGAGAACAAGTTATACTCCAGGCATTCCTTATTATATCATTGTACCTTCTATTGTCATGTACATCTACAAAGAAACAATAATAATGAGAAAATCATATTTCTTTCATCAATATTGTTGTAGACTTTTTATTATATATATCCATACATATATAATGAGTATATATACACATGTATAGATTTATATAGTCATGTGTCACTAAACAATGGGGACAGAATCTGATAAATATGCCTTTTGACAGTATTACCATTGTATAAACATAACATGTACATAAAAAACTTCAGGTAACTACAATATCATTAAGCAATACAACTTTGTAGGACCACAACTGTATAGAGTCCATTGCTGACCAAAACGCTATGTGGTATATGACAATATTGTTCAGATATAAAACAAAATGTCATCTCACCTTAAAAGTATGACACTTGTAGCTAAAAATTACATTGTTTTCAAATCTTGGCATCCATATATGCTTGGTATGTTTTCTGAAAGAATGCGTAGAAGGCATGTTGAGCTTAATAATGAACATAAATGTTAAGGCATTTTTATGTTAAAGTACATGTTAACAAGTTTTGAAACTAGTTCAGTGTTTTGCAAAAAATTTTATTTCACAGTACCATCTCTGCCAGTGTGTAAGAATTCTTTTTCCTCTTTGACAAATTTAACTGTCCTTAATGCAATTAAAATTTGAGTAATTCATGTGGAATAAAAGTTCATGTGGTTTAATAGGCTATTTCATTTTAATGGGATTTTAAACTTTTCTCCCAGTCATATGAAATCTAAACTTAATAAACTGTATCTCTAGGTTTTCCAAGAACAAACTGACACCCAGAGACAACTTTCTGAAGAAAAGAAAGCCAGAATATTAAAAGAGGAGATTCTGGTAAATCACTTTGTCAAAGAAAAGGAACTAGAAATAACACAAAAGAAACTAAGTTCTGAGGTATTGCCTTTAGTCACTTTATTCTTATTTATTTATTTTTTTGAGAAATTTATTTTTGAACAACCATATACAATTTTAACAAAATAATATAAAATGTGTATATATATTAAAATTACCCCCAGGAGTGTCCCCCCTTTAGTCACTTTAAATTATGTGTGTCTATATATTTGTATGTTCATCTATTTTAAAAACCAACTATATACATCAAGAAATATTGTTATGGTTTGGATATAAGGCGTCTTTCCCAAAGCTTCTGTGTTGTTCATGCAGGAATATTTGGAGGTAAAATGATTGGATTGCAAAAGCTGTAACCTAATCAGTCCATCCTAGTTTGAATGGGCTTAGTGGTAACAATAGGCGGGTAGGGTATTGCTGGAGGAGGTAAGTCACAGGAGGTGTGCCCTGGAAGGGATAACTTTCCCTGTGACCAGTTCCCCCTTCCTCCATTCCTGCTTCCTGGTTACCAAGAGGTGAATAGCACTCCTCCACTATGTCTTTCCACCATGATGTTTTGCCTCACCTTGGACACAGAGCAATGGACTTGGCCAACCATATACTAAACCTCTGGAAGAATAAGCCAAAATAAACTTTTTCTCCTTTAACTGGTTCTTGTCAGGTATTTCAGACACAGTGTAGCTAAGCTATAGAGGATTTTTAAATCATGTATGTATATATATATAACATACATATTGGTATTTTGGGCCCATTTTCTCCAACACTTAGTTGTATGTTTGTGGTGCTGGGGTTTGAACCTGGGTCCTCATGAATGCCAGGCAAATACTCCAACTGATGAGCTAATGCTACAGCCCCCAAAGTAAATTATTTTAATATTTTCCAAAGGAAATGATGATTTTTCATGATCTCAAAGTCCTTGTTTTTAACAATAGATGTTCCTGTTTGGGACTGTGATTTCACCCTCTTGATAGATTAATGTGACAGTTAGTTTATAATATGCATTAATAAGTAAGGATAAATAATACTGAATTAGAAACCATATTTTGGATATCATATCCTCACTTTTGAGAAAAAGTGACAGTTTACTTTTGAACTACAAAGACCTTTTAAAAACCATGATATAACTTAATACATGCTTAGTGATAATGTAGAGGCAGGTACATTGTTCCTAATAAAACAGGTTAGAATACTCTCTCCACTGTTTCATATTTATTTAGTGTCTCAACTAAATAAAGGAAGAAATAATTTTTATTGTAACAGAAAATAATGTCAGGTTTTTCTGAGAAGAGCCCTAGAATGTTTTCCGTATTTATCACTATGATTTTGAAACATAACCTTTACTTTGTATTTACATATTTATAGTGCAGAAATAACTACTGTGGTGGAAAAGCTCTATTAATAGAGTAAGAATACATTGGAAAAATCTATAGGTAGTTTATATTTATAACCCATCATTTTCAGAATTGTGGAAACTAAATAAGTTCATTGATATGTGGAAGAACTTAGTATAGTGCCTAGATTTATCATTGATCAATAAATGTAATTCTTATAAGTATCCAAAAATTTTTTTAAAAATAAAATATGTAGAAATGCTATTTATATAACATATGTAGCTATAAGGCCCTTATTAAATAGCTATATACTGTAGATATTGGAGTGTAAATCTAATTTTTAATGCAGTCAGATGTATCAATTTTTCACTTTATGACTTGGGTCTGTTTGTAATTCAGAGCAAGACCTTTTCAATTCTGAGATTCTAAACAGTTATTTCTTTTTACTTTTTGTACTTATTATCTTCAATTACACTTTTCAGCTTTTGAGAATTTAGATCTCATTTCTTCCAGCTGGATACACTTTATTGAAACTTTCATTTTTATAAATTTACAGGTTGTGCTTAAACTTCGGAGAAAATTGTGATATATAATTTTGTTGAATACTAGCTAAATACCTCCTTCTTCTTACTTAGGTTTCTATGAGTCACAAGAAAGCAAATGATCTGTTGCATGAAAACCACATGTTGCGGGATGAAATGGACAAGCTAAGACTGGAGCTAGACACAATAAAAGATCAGCACCAGGAAAGGGAAAAGAAATACCTTGAGAGTATGGAAACTTTAAAAGAAAGGAATGATGATTTTCAAAAGGCCATGAAGCTGAAAGAAGAAATGCTTACACAGACAATAGTCCAGTGTAATGAACAGCTTAGTAAGCTGAAAGCTGAGAATGCAATGCTGAATTCCAAATTGCAGAATGAAAAACAAAACAACACAAGACTGGAAATGGACCTTGAATCACATCGTTCCAGACTGGCTGCAGCTGCGTGTGGTTGTGATAGAAACGAACAAAGGAAAGTGAATAAACATGTTGGAAAGAAGAAATCTTTAGAGGAGAGATCATCTCAACTACAAAGTGAAAATATGTTTCTTCAGCTGCAATTGTATGATGGTCATAACAAAATTGGCAGTAATGAAAAGACAGCAGTTAATATGCAAGACCAATTTCATAATGTTGCAGAAAAACTTCAACCTAATAATAAAACACAAATAGTCACGCTGGAAGAGAGAAATAAGGAGATAATCGATAAAAGTGATAATTTACAAGAAAGACTGATGTATCAATACAAAAATGAACAAGCAGAAAAAAGAGTAAGTATAAAGAAATATAAACATTTTTTCAAACTTTATATATAATTTTTGGTACAGGGAGCTGAACTCGGGGGCACTGTAGTGCTGAAGCCCATCCCCAGACCATTTTGTTGTATATGGAGATTGTATCTTCCTATATTGCTGAGGTTGGTCTCTAACTTACGATCCTCCTGCCTTAGCCTTCCAGGTAACTGGAATTATAGAGATGTGTCACCAACTATGGTCTGATTTCTTCTTGAAAATTCAGTAGATTAAGATTTAAACCCTCACTGGGGAAGGAGTTGATGGAAGGCTGAATCTATTGTCTAGGAAACAGTAGTGATGAGGCAGGAAGACAGCAGATGTGTCCTTAACTGAATTCAGTAATAAACATGGGTCCACCCACATGAGGAAATGATGATGAATTGAGGTGTGTGGTGATATTTTTCAAAGTATATGTAAAGGTTAAATATTATCAACATAATTTAGTAATAAGAAGACTTATATAATCAGCAAAAGAAATTATGTACCCTGGTACATACAATTCAACAGGAATTGGCCAATACTCTTAAATAATAACATATGTTAGATTTCGTCCCTAGAAGTTTCATCATGTCTTATCTTTATTAATTATAAAGATTTAAAGAATAATTCAGGTCAAGTTAGGAGTTAAGTACTTGTGAAATTTAGCTAAAGCTATTTAATATGAATTGATTTAGAATACTAATTTTAGTAGGCAGCTTTCTGTTTTTATTATAATATATTACAATGTTATTATCATTATAATACATGTATTTCTTCAACTGTATCTTTTATTTTGCCATCTTTTTCTTATGATGTACAATATCTTTCCTTAAAAGATTTACCCTGATGAGAGTTGAGAATTATAGCTAATTTCTCAAACCAATTGAGAGGTTTTATTTTGTGATCTCGCTATTGCTACCGTAAAGCAAGACAGATTTAATCAGAGGATATTTGATGGAATGTCCCTGAAAGATTCATTTCTTACCTTCACTTTTGCAAATAGATGCAGAATCCATGTATTTTTTTCATGAATTTCAAGAAAAGTTTTACAGAAAAGCCATTATACTTTTCTAACAATGTGAGAAGTTAGTGATTTCTTTCAGTTTCATTTTAGATATCTTATAAATGTGTGGGAGTCTTCAGATCATTTACATTATTTATATTCAGAATAGATAATTAGGAAAGTTTTTAAGATTCTGATTTTAAAAAGTAACTTTGTTGAGATATAATGGATATAATATAATTACTGATTTAAAGTGCAAAATTCAGTGTAACCATCACCACAATTTTAGAATACTTTTATCACCCTGAAAGGAATCCGAAATTCCTTAGCTATTACTACCCCCAGTAACTCCATTATCCCCCATCCTAGGAAACTATCAGTCTATTTTTGTCTCTGATTTCCCAGATCTAGACATTTTACACAAATAGAAACTTATAATTCTTAGACCTTCTCAACTGGTTTCTTTCTCTTAAAACATTATTTTTAGGGTTTGTCTGTATTGTAACCAAGAATCAATATTTCATTTCTTTCTGCTGCTGAGTAATGTTCTATTTATGGTTATACTGTTTATTATTTTTTGAGTTAATAGACCTTAGGTTTCTTCCAACTTTTGGCTATTCATAATGCTGCTGTGAACATTCATTTACAAGTTACTATGTGGACATGTTACTATATCTTTGCCATTGGATTTTATCTAAATTGGGTTGATTTCACCATTTCTCTGACTTTACTCATGACATCTTTCCTGTTTTCAGTTTCTATTCATTCATCTTCATTTGTACACAACTGACTCACAGTTTTTTCTTTTTCATGAAACTTTCTCTGACTGTTCTCATGCTCATTGACCTTACAATTTTCCATACTGTCTGTGAAGAACAATTTAGCCTGAATTCCACATTGCATTAATTTTTATTTTTGTATGCTTTTAATTTTTAGTTTGTTTTTAGTCTGTTGCCTAAGTACACACAAACCAATAGAGGAATAATATCTTGTATGCAAAGAATGGATTCGGGCCTAGAGCTCTAATATCAGCTACTCTGGAAGCTGAGGCAGGAATACTACAAGTTTGAGGTCAGCCTGGATGACTTCATAAGACTGAGTCTCAAAAGAAAACCAAAAAGAGTATTTGGATATTGCTCAGTGGTAGAGCACTTGCATAGCATGAATGAGCCCCTGGGTTCAATCTCCAGTACTGTAAATTAAAAAACAATGTTTGAGAAACTTTGGCTTAGCAATAAAGTCCAATATTTTCAGGCTGGTTGCTTTAGCCTTCCTGTTAAGGTCGTGTGGGTTACTCACTACTCACTTCAGGAGGTGCTGCTTGCATTGTACTACATTGATCCTCACTGTTCATTCAGCACTGAACTGTACAGGGAAAGAGTAAGTAAGAAATCATTTTATAAGTGAGAAAAAGTGTTGTTGGCTTATGGAACTGGTGACAGTTTTATGAAACACTGAGATATATTTAGGCCTCATGCTTCCCATGTACTGTCATGGCCAATAGTGCGAAGAAGGATTCAGTGCAGATTGTATAAAGCCCTCTTCCATTAGGATGCCATTGATCTCAAATGTCAAATTGTCTTGGACCACATGCATTAAAAATGCAAATAGTAAAGATTATGCATAGCTCACTATATGCAAGTATATTTCTATGTACTTATATATATTCCCTAATTCATTTTTCCCAACATTCTAGTGAGGTAGGGACTATGATCATCTCCATTTCGCAGGCGAAGAAACTGAGACCCAGAAAGTTAATATGCTCAAGATCAAACAACCAGTAACTGGTTAGCTAGAATTCAGTAGAGAGGGCACTTTGCATGTACCCAGGCATTCTGATGTCTCTGTAGATACTGCTTCTTAAAGAATTCCACAGAAAATGTAGTCGTCATGTTAATTTTTGTCATCGGCATAGCTTTGTTCACTTATGCACATAAATCATTTCAAATGATAGCTGGTAACAAGGTGATTGGAATACAAATGTATAAATGCTTACCTTAGCTGAATTTACTCATTTTACCCATTTTACCAATGTTGTCAGTTTGAGTATCTAATAAAATAGAGTTTAAAAACAAGAATAATGTGTTTTAGTACCAGAGCAAGGGTCAGAAAACCTTTTGGTGAAGGGCCAGATAGTATTGTTTTAGACTTGGTGGTCTCTAAGATCACTGCTGGAAAAGTTCAGTTAACTCTCCAGTTATAGCACAGAAGTAACTGTAAATAATATACAAAGGAACATGTATGGCCATGTTCCAACAAAGTTTTAACACTAAACCAGATAATGGGGAGATTTGTACTAGATTATGAGTGAAGTTAATTTTTCCTTTTTTTGTTTTAGTTGCATGAACACATGAATCAACACACAAAGGATTTATGGTTTACTAAGAAGCTGAAAGACTACCTACAAAAGTATAATTTAAAACGGTATACTAAATAACTTGGATATTTATAAAGCAAATAAGCACAGTAGTATGAGAATTTTACATCAGTGATGATAATAAATATGCCTGTATGAAGTCATAGGAAATTTTCAGCAGTTAATTTACTTGAAATGCAAAATTGAGGGCTGGTACTGGGTTCAGCAGTGGAGTGGATGCTTGCAGGCATAAGGCCCTGGATTCAATTCCAAGCACTAAAAGAAAACAAGAATTGCATATTTTTTCACATTTTTATGACATTGTACATTATTCACAAAGTATATGTAAAAAATGGTATAGTTATCAAATCTACTTTTCAGATTTTTAGGAATTCATTTAATTGCTCTTTCAGATGTTCATTCAGATTTTTTTCATATTTTAGAAATTGGCCTGTGAGAGTAACTATTTCAAAATATAATTTTTAGGCTTAAACTTGATGTCTCCACATTGAAAGCCACAGTAACAAAGCAAGAAGGAAAAATTGAACAGCTTCAGCAAAACCAGTTGAAGGCAAATGTGGTAAGTCATTCTTGTCATACTGAAGGAGAATTTTTCATTCTTTAGCAGGGGTATGTAGGAATATTTTAGGCAATATGAAAAGTCTCATTGACAAATATATTTTTTGCATTCATATCAACACTGCTTGCTACTATTAGTGCAAATCCTCTTGACTTTATAGAAGTATTGTCTGAACTTGAATGATTTTGGCAGTAAGACTTTTATAAAAAATGTTATAATATTCTAAAACTATTATTTTATACATAAGACATTTTCTGTTTACCCATTCATCCATTGATGGTCTTTTGGGTTATTTCAAGCTTTGCACTATTCTGAATACTCCTGCTCTGTGCATTAGTACACAGCTCTCTGTTAGAGTCCCTAAGAATAATACAAAATAACTTTTTAAATTCTATGAAATTTAAGTAAATATAATTATTTCATCTAGAAGTTTGAACTTCTTTGTAATCTAAGCCTTTCAATGAGTTTTCAAGGATGAACTATTGTAAGCAATTGATAATCTGACATGGAAAAGTCTAGTGTTAGAGAAGAAAATTATGCTGGTCTACCTAAGAGTGAGTTCAGCCCTTTCTCCAACTTCATTGAAAATTTACCACAGTCCAAGTAACACCATTAGGAATCAGCATAAACAGAACAAATCCATACTAAGTAATGGCTTGAGAGGTTGTCATCTGTGAGAAGTGAACTAGAAGGGCAAAAGAAAGGATCAATGACCTCAGCAGAGTTCAGGGCTGCAGATATGGATTAGGTGATCTGGGTTGAAGTTTGGAGATATAATTGTCAGGTAAGCATTATGCTTTTGTATATCATGGAGAGGACTGAGACTTTACAGAGAAAAGTGAAGAAAAATTTGAAATGACTGGAGAAATGGGATTGAACCCAGGGGTACTTAACCACTGAGCAACATCTCCAGGCTTTTTTACATTTCATTTTTTTTTAATTTTTTATTTTTGAACATCCATACAAGTTTTTAACAAAATAATATAAAATGTGTATATATTCTGGATATTGCAATTACCCCCAGGAGTGCCCCCCCCCCAATTACCCTCCCTTATCCCGCCCTTCCCCTTCTCACTATATCTCTAAAAAAAGTATTAGGTTGTAAAACATTACATCTTATCTGGATTTAACAGGCGGTTTACATTTCATTTTGAAACAGGGTCTCTCTAAATTGCTTAGGGCCTTACCAAGTTTCTAAGATTGACTTTGAACCTGAGATCCTCCTGCCTCAGCCTCCCATGGCGGTGGGATTACAGGCATACACAACCAGGCCTAGTTTACTCTTTAATGATTTTGAAAACAGTAATTATGGTGTAGAATGGCAGCTGTGCTCTTCATCCACCTTGAATTATTATTTCTGAAGAGCGTTTTGAACTCTTCTTTTCATAGTATCCACAAGCATTCATACATTTTGAATATCTAAAAGCCTGCCTGTATCACTCTTTAACAATAGCAAGTGACTTTTATTGAATTAATATTTGTATGTAATCATCATAACAATTTTTAAATATTTTTGTATCCCTAAAATGAAATCTCATACCCATAAGTTATCCAGCCTACCCTCCCCTGCTCAGTCCTGTGAAACCACCAATATATTTTTTTCTATAGATTTTCCTGTTATAGATATTTCATATCAATATCATTGGAATAACACAATATGTGTAGTCTGGCTTTTTTGCATGAGGTTTTTTTTTTTTCTTAGCATAACATTTTCTAGGTTCCTCCATGTTGTAGTAGTAGATATCAATATTTAATTTCTTCTTATTGGTGAGTAATAACCTTTTATGTTGCCATACCATACATCTTGTTAATCCATTTGTGAGTTAATGAATTTTGTTATTTTTCACCTTCTGGCTATTATTAATAATGATACATGGACATACATGTACAGCTTTTTACATTTGAAGATGTTCTCATTTCTCTAGGCTGTATATTCATGAGTGGCATTGCAGGGTCATGTGCGAACTCTATGCTTAACATTAGAAAGAACTTTTGTGTCTGTACCATGTTACATTTCACCAGCATTAAATGAGGGTTATATTTTCTTCACATTCCTGACAACATTTTCTTTTTTCCATTTTTAAATTTTTTTTAAATTTAAAAATGGAAACAACCATACAAATTTTTAACAAAATAATATAAAATGTGTATAGATTCTGGATATTAAAATTATCCCCAGGAGTGCCCCCCCAATTACCCACCCTTATCCCACCATGTCCCGTCCTACAATATCTCTAAAAAAGGATCATGTTGTATAACATTACACCAGTCTTTTTCCATTTTTTAATTGAAAAATTATTCCATCCTAGTGGTGTGTAGTGGTACTTCATTGTAGTTTTCATTTGCATTTCCCCAATGCCTAATGGGATCCTGTTAAGCACACGTCTTTTCATGTGATAATTAGCCGTTTGTATACCTTCTTTGAAGAACTGTTTATATGAATTTTTTCTATATAGTAAAACTGGTTTATCAATTTTTTTTTGAAGAGAGAGGGAGAGAATGAGAGAGAGAAAGAGAGAATCAATTTCATTTATTTTTTTCATCTTTTTTTTTCCCCTGACACTTAGTTGTGTACGTAGTGCTGGTTGAATCCAGGTCCTGAGCATACCAGGCAAGCACTCCAAATGTTGTCACTGCTTCAGCCCTAGGTTATCAATTTTTTGAGTCTTTTATATATCCTAGATTTTCAAAGAGTTTTTATATAATCTATATAAAAATCTTTTTTTCAGGTACATTACTTACAAATATTTACTACTAGTCAGTGGCTTATATTTTGACCTTCTTGAAAGTGTCTTATCAAGTACAGTAGATTTAATTTACAGAATGTCTAGTTAAGAACTAAAAAGCTGTTGTCAAATCTAGTCACAAGTTTTTATGACTATGCTTTCTTCTAAGAGTTTTATTTCTTACATTTAACGCTTTTATTTGGAGATAATTTCTATGTATGGTATTTGGTTGGAATTCCATTTCATTCTTTTGCATGTGCAAATTCCCATGAAATTGTTTTGTCATGTTTCTTGAAAATCAATTGATCACAACTATGTGCACATGATTTTAGATTCTCAGTTCTAATACAGTGATCTATGTCTGTCCCTATGGCAGTCCCCAAACAAATTTCACTCTCAAATGAAAGCATTTTTCTAGTCATGTTGCATATTGCCAGCTGGCTTATGTAATAATAAACAGCCAACATAGTGGAATGTCTTTAACTTCACACCTGTACTGTTTTCTTTCTTCTTCTTTAAAGAACCTGTGTCCAATTTAGGCCTTGCCAACTATATAACTTGTTGGGAAGTCAGGCTTGCAAAATAGAGTCCATGCCTTTTCTCCAGTCAAATCTCTCACCCAGTGCTTCTCTCCTTCCTCTCATTTCCATCAAAATTTGGCCCCAGGATCTTCTGACTTGTTGTATTATTTACTATATTTTGCTTTGTTAATTCATTATAATTCAGAGGCCATCTGTCAATTTTTAATCAACTAGGAAGGAGACATTAAACCTGAGATGTCAAGCTTTTCCGATTGGAAATTGAGCTGTCTCTATACCTTTCAACCTGGTATCTGGGTTCTTGTGCACAGCACTGGAGCTAGTCCTTTTCTTCATACAGATTCTACATTCTCAGAAACCACATTTCCCAGTATTCACATCTTTTGACCTAAACAAATAGAGGTATAACTATGCCTTATAGCTCCATACAGGATATACGGAGTAAATAGTTCAACTCATCCAAAGAGAAATTATTCAAAACTCCAGCACTTAAGAATCAGGTCATGGGATGAAACTGTGGCTCAGTGATTGAAGTGGTTGCCTGGCAAGTGTGAGGACTAAGGTTCGAACCCCAGCAGCACGTACACAAATAAATATCAGAGAAACAAAAGCCAGATGAAAAAATAAACTTGATTCTCACTTTCTCTCTCTCTCTCATCCTCTTCCTCTCTCTTTAATAAAGAAGAGGCATGTTGGTGCATGCCAGTAAACCCAGTGTCTTGGGAGGCTGAGGCAGAAGGATTACAAGATCAAAGTCAGCCTCCACAATTTAAAAAAGCCCTAAGCAACTTATAAAACATTGTCTCAATTAGAAAGAAAAAAAAAGGTGATCCAACATGGCAGGCTATGGGGAGGTAGCTTTCATAAGGACACCAGGACTGGAACATGAATGCTAGGAGGGATGGTGCTGCATTGCAAGGTAGGAGAGGGTCAATCTTCATTGGAACTCAGTGTTGGACATTTGTAGACACTCAGAGACTTGGAAATTTAAGAACATTGTCCAGTGAAGAGGCATTGTGCTCAAGGTTGTTGCTTCCTGGTGGGATGTGGTCACCACTGTGGTTGTGTTGGCCACAACAGCATCTGATAGGCATGGAGTGGGGAGGAGAACAGAGATAAGTGGAACTGGATTTGCCATGTATACCCCTGAGTTCAGAGAGAAACCCTGCCCTTGGCTTATCCTGAGATACCTCTAATGCATTAGGACAACATAGTGTTTCGTTTCTCAGCTGACCACAGGAGAAGGTGTGGTAGCCATTTTGAGAAGCTTGTCCAGCAAGAAGGATCCAGGATTAATGAATCAATCCCCCCAGGAGTTTCCTGTGGCCCCAAGGGTAATGCCAGTAGAATGGGCACCAGTCAAGACCAGTGGTTATTTAGTGCAGGGATATGTGGTTTGGGGGAGCAGAGGAAGGAGAGTCCAACTTGCCTCCTTCCCCCATTCCCCACTCAAGTGTCTCACTATATAGACAAGCTAAAACTTGTTGGGGCTGATGAGAAAATGCACAGAGACAGAGCCCACATAACCTGGACAGACTGTGCTTGGGACTAGCTCCTGCAGCTGAACTAGTTCTCTATCTTCCAGAGCTCCTTTCTTAGATTCCTGCAATGTCCCCCCACCACAGACAGCACTTCATTCCAGACAGAAGGACCATAAAAACAAAATCCAAGAGGACAATGAACATGGGCTCCCATGGTGTAAAATGACCTCCTCAGAGAGGTGAATTTTCCATTAAGAATATTTTTTTATATTTATTTTGCATGTGCTCTGGCAGGACTGATTTGCTCATGGACATGTATACCTATATATACACTATTTGTGTTTTTTTTCTGTTTTTCTTTTCTTCTTCTCCTTTCTTTTCTGTCTTCTTCTCATTTGCAGCATTCCCTTCAATGTAAATATTTTCCTTGCCTTGCCCTTTGAAGGGTGTTATTGATCAGTACATTTTTTTCTCATGTTGTTTAGAATCTCAACTGTATTGTTCTCCTTTTCCTTATATCCTTCCTTCTGGTAACAGCCAAATTCTATTGATATTTTCATTTCCTCTACTTTGTTATCTTTTTACCCCCTCTCTTGTATATCTTCTCCACTTTCTCTCCATTCATGCCCAGAAATTATAATCTTTCTCTACCTTCCTTTACATCCCTTTTCTCTCAAGGGTATAAAATCTTAGTTCTACATGGTTTATAAAACTCAAGCCCTAAACCTAAATGCTGTGCAACCATTAATGTTGTGACTACTAAAGATGATAACTGTAGTTTACTTTCAAGCCAGATAGAGACAATGGCTAAATATAGTTGTCAATGGAGGTCATTGCTGACCCTACTATTTCTACCATAAGTAGTAAACAGCATGGTTATAATTACTGTAAGAACAACATAACCACTTTAAAGCTGTTTGGTGAGTGCATTGGTTGTTCCTATTCCTTGTTTTCCCATATTTCATGAGTGCAGATTATCTAAAGGGACACTAAAAATTCATGGGTTAGGGATTCTTCTGCTGAACACAACTTTCTTGACAGCACCCCGACCCAAGTAAGGGAGGGGATGAAACCCCCAAACTATCAGCAAGGACCCAAGGAGGAACATCCAGAGAGGAATCTCAGGGCACATTTCCTGGCAACAACCCATACATCAAATCCAGTGAGAAACCTCAGAACAAATAAAGTAAATTCACATAAAGACTCACACAGAAAGTAGGAGAAAAAGGAATCCATTTCAATCAAGAAGCAAGAAGAAGACCTTCAAAAGTAGAGAAGTCAGGCAAACAAATCCCCCAGGCCCACTGATGAGGAGATGGATTAAAACCAAAATAAAGGTTACAAAAATCTGATTACCAAAATGATAAAAAATTAAAAGAAGATTTAAGGAAGGAATTAAGAAAGCAAACACAAGAGATGAAAGAGCACTTCAACAATGAATACAAATAATGAAAAGAAACATAATGGAACCTCTAGAAGTGTAAGACACAATCAATCAAATTAAAAACTCAATCGAAGACTTCAATAACAGATTTAACTCTGTAGAAAAATAGAACCTAAACTCTTGAAGAAAGAACTTCATATACTGAAGACAGGCTAAATAATATTGAACAACCTGAGACACTAAAGGGAAAAAAGCACACAGAACATGATCTGAATATTCTAAAGCTTTGGGATGATATCAAAAGATCAAACATGAGAATCTTTGGGATAGAAGAGAAAATAGCTATAAATGAATGGAAAGAACAATATTTTTAGTGAGATAGTTACAGAAAATTTCTCCCAAATCAGAAATGAGATAGATATGCACAACCAGGAAATATACAGGACCCCAAATAGACCTAACCAAATGAGAAATTCACTGAGACACGTCATATTCAAAATGCAAAACAGAGCCATATGTGATGGTGCATGCCTGTAATCCCAGAGAGTCAGAAGCCTGAGGCAGGAGGACTGCAAGATCAAAGCAAGCCTCAGTAATTTAGACTCAGCAAGGCCTTACAAAACATAGTGAGGGGCTGGCATCATGGCTCAGTGGTTAAGGTGCTTGCCTGGCATGTGTGAGTACCTGGGTTCAAACCCCAGCACTCATGTATACAACTAAGTGTCAGAACAATGAAAGTTACGTGAAAAACTAAATAAAAATTGGTTCTCTCTCTCCCTCTCTCTCTCTCTCTCTCTCACTGTTCTCTCTTAAAACAAACAAACAAACAAAAATGTAGTGAGACTATTTCAAAAGAAAAAATACAAAAATAAAAAGTGTTGGGATGTGATCAGTGATTAAGCACCCCTGGGTTCTATCCCAAGTATAAACAACAAACAAACAAACAAACAAACAAAGCAAAAACCAAGTAAATGATATTAAAAGCTGCAAGAGAAACATCAAGTCACATTTAGAGGTAAATTAATAAGTATTACTTTTTTTTTTTTTAATTTTTTATTTTGAGCAAACTTACATGATTTTAACAAAATAATATAAAATGTGTATAAAATATGCATATATTCTGGATTTTGCAATTATCCCCAGGAGTGCCCCCTCAATTACCCTCCCTTATCCCTCCCTTCCCCTTCCCCTT